>PVHY01001995.1:0-138549 GCA_004024945.1 Uropsilus gracilis
AAACAAAAAAAACCTAATTTTTATTCTTTATTAAATAGTTGACCCTTTAAACCCAATTTATTTACTCTTTTTCCTTTACCTTCTAATAATCACAGTTTTGTTCTCATAGTCTGTTTTTGTTTTATTTTACTTTTCAGTAGCTTTACTTTTTTATCTTCCACATGAGTAAAGTCATGCAAACACCTTACAAAGAGACTGATCCAACAGTTCCACAGTCCTTGAGTGAATTAATCTGTTAACCCCCAGGCAGGGTTAATACTGATCCCAGGTCCAGCTTCCTGAGCAATGGGAAAACTTTGAAAGTCTTGCTGAGCAAAGTCATCTCATCCTGGTCCTTTTGAAAACGTGTGACTAAGCTTGGTAGGGTTTCTTAAACGATCTGTTTATGCTGTCAATAAATCCCCTTATGTTCTGATAATATTATCAGAACTTTGGGGTTTTGCAGTTTGTGATATAATAGCTTTAGTGGTGAACAATTGTTTTCCGTTTTCTCACATTAAAATGGGATTTGAAGAAGTAGTCATGGCTGATTAGTCAACCATCCTGAATAAAAATCCCTAGTAGGAATTTAAAAAATGAAAGCCAAACACTTAAAATCCCACTGACTAATTTATGAACAAATGTTTTTCTTGAGTAAATTATATAATGTTTTCAAAGAATAAACTCAAATTTACTCCTGTGCAAATGGAATAACTACTGCGGAAACTATCTTTGGGGAGGGGGCTAAACCTAAGCTAAGAGAAAACACTGATTCTCTGAGAACTGAAAGTATCACTTTAGAGACAGTCGTTTACGTTAGTGAAAAACAAATAGATGCATCTTGGGTTTTTTTTTTAATCAAACTCAATAGAAATTTTATTCATTAATGAAAATCTAAAAGGAGAAAAACAGAAAAGTTGGAGAAGAAAACGATACAAAAATGTCTTTTGGGGAAAGAAATTTTAGCGAACTACAGCTGGAATTATGACAATAGCAAAATCTTTATAATGCAGAATGTGGGAGAGAGAATACTGAATATGAAAGCAGTGCATGAGGTACTGGAAAAATGTGTTAGGAGTTAGGAAAGTGTGTATTGTGATACACAAGCAGTGGTAGGTAGCCAAGCAGTGTTAGGAATAGATGCAGTCATCTGGGAACAAACTGGAGGACTCACTGACAGGTAATAGGGAACTGGGGGAAAATACCAGGTGTTTAATATTCATAATTGACAAATGTAATCGATAAGTTCACTGAAATAATTTAAATCAAATGATTTTAAATAGGCAAATTATTTTGTTATTTTTATTTTTTTATGAAATTGTATCAACTTGCCATTGGTTGATAATATTATGTAAGCTTCTATGAACATAAACCTCATTAAACTCACCACCAAAGTTCTAGTGTCCTCACTATCAGGTTAAACCCCTCTACTTTTTCTTCTATCCCCTACCTTCCCCCTCTGGTATCTACCATATTATTTATAGCATCTGGGTGATGTTCATTGTTTTTAAAATTCTTTTGCTTTAATTATTTGTAATTTCCCTCTTCAAATTCATTATTTGCATTTAGAAATACAACCGATTTTTATATATGGACTTTGTGTTCTGAAATTTTATCATTTATTTTTCTACTATTTCTTCCATGATGTCTCTAGTGTTTCTACGTATGTTATGATCTCACCTGCAAATAGTGAGAGTTTTTAGTCTTCCAATTTGGAGCTTGTTAATATCTTTTTCTTGTCTAGTTGTTCTGACTAGAACTTCTAAAGCTAGTAGTGAAATTAGACATTGTCTTGTTCCTGATCTTACAAGAAAAGCATTCAGTTTTCACCTTTAAAAATGATGTTAACAGTAGGTTTTTCTAAAAGGCTTTATTTTGTTAAATTCCTTCTATTGCTATGTTATTGAATTTTCTCCCTAAACAGGTGTGGAATCTTCTCAAATGTATTTCCTGTGCCTTTAGAGATGGTCATTTGATTTTTGTCTTTTGCTAATGTATCATTAAAATAATTGATTTTATATTTGTTAAATTAATTGATTCATATATTTTATCTCATAAATCTTTTGTTTCCTCTGCACTCAGAGTGCTCTTAATGTCTCTCACTAATTGTTTTTCATAGTGGATATTTAAAAGTAATGTATATTAGGCTATCAATTACTACATTGTTATTTTATTTTATTTTTTAAATTTATATATAAATTTCACATCATTGTAATCCCAGGGATTTACTCCCCTCCTTGATTTCTGAAGATTTATCTTTCTTATTTGTTCTGCTGGAGGATTTAAACTTTTGGTAGCTTCTTCACGCCCCTTTCCAATCAATCCCCAGTCCCATGTCCCAGAAGCAAACCAGAATTTGACTTCTTTCACTACAGCGGAGTTTACTTTTTATGACATTACTTAAGTGTAATCATACAGCAGCACTTTGTTTAGTTTTACTAAACAAAATTACTGATATACATTCATCAGTAATTCCTTTATTTTTGCCTTTTATTACATATTTCTATGTTGACCAGTTGTTGGCCAGTTTGTAGTTTTGTGTTATTCTCAAGAAAGACACTGTAATGTCTTTTGGTGAACATGTTTCATTTCTGTTGTGCAAATATCTGGGCATAGAATTGTTGGGTCAGAAAATGGGTTTACAATGATAAAATTGAAAGAAATTTCTGCATCTTTTCCCAGAGAAACAAATCAACCACTGACTATACAGGAACGTTCTGGTTGCTCCAATTCTCACCAGCTCTTAGTATTATTGATTTTTCAAGTTAAGCCATCTGTGATAGTTCATTGTGAGTTTAATTTTCACTTCCATGGTGGCTAATGATGTTGCATACTTTTTTTTTTTTTTACAACCTTTTTGGTCATCTGAATATTACTTTGTGAAGTGATTTGTTAAAATGTTTTCCTCAGTTTTGGATTTTTCTTCTCTTGATATCTTTTCATATGACAATAAACTTTACATAATATTCTTTAAAAATAAATAAACTTTTGGGCTTTTATTCCCAGTACATGGTACTGTACTTTATTTTGAGAATTCTGTTTCTTTTTTAGAACTTCAGGTGTGTGGGAGGAGATGGGTCAAATAGGAGGGATTTACTTCAGTCCCTGTCTTAGGAAAGGGGAAAGCCAAAGAGAATAAAATCCCTCACTGTCCTTCTCCCTTTGTAACCAGATTGGTTCCCAAACTGAGCAAAAATTGTGTGGTTCCAAATCTCTCCTCCAGACCCAGCTGCAGGTATCTGTAACCAGCAGCAGCTTGTTCCAAAGAGCCACTTCCTTGGATCTCTAAAGGGGAGTGGGAGGACAGCTGCTTAAATCACTGAGACTTAGTATTTGGACTTAATGCTCATGATTATCAGTTTGTATGGTTCTTCCCTTCCTTTGTGGAGGAATCTCTAGACTCCTGGAAAATTGTATGGTCCCAAAGTCTAAGTCTTTCCTCTGCTTGTTTCACAAAAATCACCATCATGGGTGCAAACGCCTGTGGCTGCATCTTTGACCTTCCTCCTGCAAACAAATCTCCCAACACTGAGAGGTTTTCCACACACCTTCAGAAATGCAGGTACCTGGGTTAACCAGGCATATTCTGGTAACAAGTCAGTATGAGATGGTTGCAATATTTGACTTGTCTGGTAGGACTTTAAAAGAATACTTCCCTAATGTGGTTTATTCTAGCATGTTTTGGGGGCAAATCTAACAATGTATTTTAAAATATGCATTTATTTCTTCATCTCAACTCTTTATAACACAAAAAATAAGACTTTCTCATGCTTTAAGGAACTTTGCATTTATCTTCTTTTTTTTTTTTTTTTTTTTTTTTTTTTTTTTTTTTTTTGGTCAACTTTTCCCTTCTGTACTGTTTCTATTTCCAAGAGTCCATTTAGTACTAAAGCAAACTCAATTATGGTTAAAATATGGTAACTACCATCTGGACTCCTTTCTCTCTGATGATTTGTGGCTCTGTTATTGCAGGTAATATTTTTCATATGCTTTCATTTCAATCACTTTCATCTTCATTATCAGCAGAAGAGAATCTCAAACAGGAATCTCTCTCTCTTACTTTTCTTATATTTCATATCTACCTTATTTCTCTCCCTCCTGCATAGAAATGAGGTTTCAGATAACCTCAATAACTTCTGAGCATTTGACAGATCAAATCTAAACTCCTACAATGGGAAGTAAAAAATTTCCCCCATTTTCTATCTCATCACCTTCCCTGTCTACTTCCCCAATGTCAAATTTATCCAATTTTACTGACCTCTTTCACATGAAATGTATATACTAGGTAGGTTGGTTTGTTCCCTCTTGACAGAAAGATCCTGATAAACCCCTTAAACTACATTTTGATCTTAAAAACACTCTTTACCTTCACATTTCCAGCTTAAACTCATCACCCAAAACATATTTAATACCCTCAGTGACAATTCCCTGTCTACTGTGTTGTTTATGGGTTGCTTATATGTCTGATTTTTGACACTGATAGAACTACCTTTAATTTTGATTTCTAAGTGATAAAATATGTAGCTTTAGTTAAATTCTTACTTAATGAAATGATTCTTTTAAGCATCATTATTCAAATAGAACTTTTTTATATAGGGGAGGAAACTTCATTTTTCTCTAGCATTCATTAGACAACTCAAAGACAACTCCACCTTCTATAGGGGCCAAAATAGGTCAAACATATTTTCTCTTTCTCAGAAAACTAAAATAACAGCAAAAATGATTTGAAAAATTAAATCCATTCGCAACTTTTACCATTTGAAAATTAACTTTTATGTTTTGGGTTGTATTACTGGGTGATTCAATAGGGTGTTATCCCTTTTACTAAAGTAGGAAGAAAAATATAATTTCACTTCTTTAGCCTAGATTTCTGTGCATGGAGTTCTTGTCATGGATCAGTTGGAACTAGTTAATTTAGAAGAAATAAAATGCTATCTTATTTAACAATCATTTGTACTGTTTGAAGAAATAGTACAATGTAATAAAGAAAACTATGTACCATTCAGGACTGTGTGGAGCTCAATTTATCTGTAAGCCATTAAGTAAATGAAATCATAAAAATGTCCTTGCTCTTCTGAAGTATCAATACATTATAGTAGTCTGGCGAAGCATAGCCATTACAAATAATAGTATCCACAGACTCATCATTCTCGGAGAACTTATCCCTCTGTCTGACTCATCTCAAATGCAGAAAGAAAACTGGGTTCAGTATTGAATGGAAGAATTGGATGAGGGTGAACAGAAAGAGAGGGAGGGGGAAGGGGGAGAGGGGGATTGACTATTTTTTTGTATCAGTCTCTTAGATCTATCTGCTCTTGTTCCTGCTCCCTCTAAAATTCACCATGAAAGGTATTTACTTTTTATGAAAAAAAAAGTGGCAACTTCTATACCTCTGTAAAAGGCTTCTATAGAATATAGTTAAAATGCAGGATAAGGGGAGGTGTCATAAGTGAATGACCTAAAGATGTTGTAAAGGCTCCTGGGAATCCCAGGGAAAATATCATATCATTGAATCTACCACTTCATTAGCACTGACAGATTTGTTTTCCAAAGGAAGCATAGCTTCTAAAGTTTGAAGCAGGAAAATTCCTTGACTGCACAAACGGCAAAACTATTTCAAACAACCATCTGAAGATGACTCGAGGATATAGGATATGTGAATTAGTTGCTATCTTCCAATATGTTGTCTCTTGCTTTTGTAGTATTTATGACATTTGACAGATTTGGGAGTGAAATGAGAGACAAGATGAGTGCTGGCCTCCAAAGCAAGGGAAAAAAATTGACTGAGGGCAATTTAAACCCAGATAACCATATTAAAAGAGATTCTTTTGCAGTGTTTATTAAGGGTGTCCAATTCCTCGGCTGTGATAGTAGAAAGGACTTATTATTAGCAATGAGAAAAACAGGTTTCCAAATTTAGAGACCACTCAACATCATTGAACTTGGAAATTCTAAGCAAACTTTAAACCCCTTGTTGGCATCTGAGTAGATTTATACTTGGCAACATACCATGTGTTCCTCTGGTTTCTCTTTCTCTTTTCAGAAGACTAAATACTTGCCTAAAACAAAACTTAAATCAGTGCTTTTTTTGAAGTTGCTGTTTTGTAGAAGCTTTACACAAGCTTGCAAAAAATTTAAAAAATAAAGATAATAGAACTTCACAGATAATAAAAACCATAAGCAATAGAAAAAAATATGTAATCAGTGTTAACATCTTGGCATATATGCCTTAGGATCTCTTCTCTCTTCTCCCCCTCCTTCATTTTCTCTCCCATTTCTCTTCCTCTCCTTTCCCCTCTCTTTTAGATACATTACACATATATAAATGTATTGTTTTATGTAAATAAAATCAAACACACTATGTTTTTCTGCAACATGTTTTTCAGTCAATAATTTGAAATTTTCCATTAGTTTTTATATCCCTTGATAAATGAGGTGGAAGCAATAGTGAGCTATGCCAGTTAACATATTTGTTGTGGTGAATGTATTAACTTTAAATGTGTTTACAAATACACTGGTGAAGACAAAAGGAAGGCAAGCTGAAATCCCATGCATTTGAGATGTTCAACTTAATTGACTCAATACAGTTGATTTATAGAGATTCTCCTGCTAAGTAACTTTTATTTTGAGTTTCACAAATGACTCATAAGCTCTCTTTAGAACTCCATAAATTTATATTTTTAAAGATTGAAAAGTTGGGGAGGACTTTAATGTGCAGATTAAGGAGATACATTATATCAATTAAGATGGTTTTCAACAATGTTGTCTAAGTAACAGGCAGTAACATGGCCGGCCGAAGAGGTTGAATTAAATTCTCAGGTGATGTTTGAGAAACACTGAACATAATCTTAGAATACTGTTCTCACTTTTCCCGTGTGTTCATCCTCTTTAGTTAGTGCTATGAGAGCACACATATGTGAGCATCATAATTACCTGCCTTGTGCTGCTAAAATACGTACCATTAGTCTTCTTAACTTCCAAGTGATTCTATTCCTTCACTTTAAATATAAGGGATCATAGAGAAAAGTCATAGATGAGATGATATAGATAAAGACACATGCATTTATGTATGTGTGTGTATATATATATGGTATTTTCTTATGAATATTCTAAATGACTATTAAAAGGTACCTTCTAGAGATCCATCATATCAAAAAGACTACAGGTGCAGAAGTGACCATTATTTGGGGGCTGGGTGTATGTGGTACATATGAGAGGCCAGCAGTAGAAGCCCCTGTCAGGACAGTTAGACAAGGAGGAAAAGCCAGCATCAGGATGT
Source organism: Uropsilus gracilis (assembly GCA_004024945.1). NCBI lineage: Eukaryota > Metazoa > Chordata > Mammalia > Eulipotyphla > Talpidae > Uropsilus > Uropsilus gracilis. The sequence goes on from PVHY01001995.1 coordinate 7,259, forward strand.
TTCTTGGAATTTTTATGAGGGCCGCTATGAGCAAGACAGGAAATATTTATGAGGGTGACCCACATAAAAAGGGTGGAAAACGGGAGAGAAGCCTGTGTCCCAGGGTTTCTGTCTGCCTTTGGTGAGGGAGCATCCTCACCTGGAAGCTTTAACTCTCCTGAGTAGGTGAGACTTGAGGCTTGTGTGTATGAGCTCAGTTGAGATTTCTGAGGCACATGGAGATGACGGGAGGAATAAACCACATGCAGAGAGAGACTATGTGTGGAGAGAGTCACAGAGTGGTCTCAAGGCATTGCTGGAGCGAGTATGAGTGTGAGCCCCCCAGAGTGAGCTAGTCCAGCCTCTCCAAACTGCCAAGCTCTACACACAATTCCAATATGGGGGGAGAAGGGCTTTGATCTAAATGAAAAATGCAAGTCAAACAGCTCTGTGCAGGAACCAGTACTGAAAAACAAAAAACAACAACCTAGAAATAAGAAGTGATGTCACTCTAGGGACTGAAGGAAAAGATTAGAACTAAAGCAACAGGGGGAGGCAATCCAGGTAATAGCAGCAGCAGATGGTAAATTCTATACATATTTGTTGAATAATGATTGAGTCAGTTCTCCCAATTTTCTGTAATAATAAAAATAAAGCACTTATGGAAGGCAAGCCAATATGTAAGCCACTCTCAGTTCCTATGGTATGCTGCAAGATAATTGCTGTCACCACTTTCTATTTTCTTTAATCAATGAGGAGATGGAGGCATGGAGAAGAGCCTGTTTAGAGTCACACAGCTAGTAAAAGACCAAGACTGGGACCCAGGAAGTAAGTTCCAAAACCAAGAAATTTAAACTTATCTATTATCATTGGATATGAGTTTTCACACGTTCATTGTCTACATAAAATAAGATGATGTGTTAATTGAAACTTTTCCATCCTAAAGGTAGAGACTGTCTTCTTGGTCATTGACTTTGGGTTGACCTGATAATTTCCCTTGACCCATGCAAGGTGGAGAAAGAGGCAATAAGAGTTCTGCAGCCATGAACTCAATATGGTGACCAGGTTTCCTCTCTGCCCCTGTTGAAATGCTGCTAGCATGACACAAGGTGTACACCTATCCTCTGAAGGATGAAAGACCATGTAGAAAGTGCTTTTTCATTATAGCATCCAGGGCTAAATACAGATGGAGATTGTGTTGGGTGTGCCAGCTTAGACAAGACGTTGGCTGAATAGAGCCATGCAACGAGCCCAAGAGAAACCAGATATGCTTGATGTTTCCTTTTAACTATTCTTCAGTCAATAGAAAGGATTAAATATTATCGGTATTCTTCTTATTGATGAAGTTACACAGAAATCTGCATTTTCCTGTGAATCAAGATATTAATTTAATAATTGAACCCTTTTGATATAGTAATTCTATTTGCAATGTTTCTACATCCTAAAGTTCCTACCTATAATCCTGTAAATAGTTTTGCCAAAATAAAAAAGGAAAGATGAAAGGATATGGGTGACATAATAGTTCTCAACAAAATTTCATAGTGTTCAGGCTCCATTATTCACTACTTTACCTGGTCTGTCCCTCACATTCAAGTATTTGACTTCTTTGTGCCAGAAATTGAACTGGGCCAGGGAAACACAATTAAATCCTACCACAGCCATAAAGCACAAAATAATTCATCATTTTGGGTTGTTTTCAACTAGAATGAAAATGAGTTTGGAGGTGGGATGAAGGGAGAAAAAAACATCAATAAAGCAGAAACGCAGGAACCATTAGCATTGATTTCATTCCAGGACACTGGCGAGCAGAAAGCTTGGCTGCTGATAGAAAGCACCAGAGGTGCTTCTGGTGCCCTGGAAGATAACAGCAGGACCATGAAGGAACTAGAAGCAATTATGCCAAGAGGCAGCCCAGCCCATGTTCAGCAAGGATAGTCGTTTCTCTAAGTCCATTTTTATTTCCAGTTCTGGTTGATATTTGCAGTTAGAATTTAATTTGAAAATTGAAAACTAGAAAGACTGAACTCATTAATTCCTTTCCCATCATCTTCTTTGTTCCTCTTTCCAAGATGATTTTTTTGGCATAAAATTAACTTTTTCAAATGACTAGAACACCGTGGCAGTGAGGGAGTGTTAGGTAGGAACCAACTAGAAGGGGAACTGAAAGCTCAGGGGTTCCAGCTTCCTGAAGTACAATGGAAACTGTGTACTGAGGATCCAGAGTGACCCTTTCCCCTAGATCAACTTCTCAGCCAGAACATCTCAGTTTTGCACCAACTGCAACTTCTGGGCTGTAGATGATCAATAGGCAACAAAAGATATATTGCCAAATGGGATTTATCATTAAAAAGGGTCACAAAGCCAAGAGTCTTGAGTATGGAACCTTATTCTTTCTCCTACTGGTTCCAGGTGCTTAAAATCCAACTGATGCAAGTGTTTGTTTCCCAGACTTTGGTTCTCAGTGGGGCTAAGGTAAGTGTTCTATGTATTGCAACCTCAGGCTCCTGTCTGGAAAGAGACACAGGTAAGCTGAATTGACTCTTCCCACAGTTTGCACACCAGTTTGAGAGTCACACTTTCAAGCAAATAATCACCACCTGAGCCCATTCTCCTTTAGTTCTCCAGTGGTGCACTATATAGCCACCTGCCTTCTCCAGTTTAGTGCTCATGTTTTGAAGTCTCGTGTTACCTTGAGTTGACTGCAGCAGCCCCCTTCAAGGTTGTATGACCGCACTATCATTCCAGACTTCATTCATAAAGTTTAGTTACCATTTTTCCTACCCTGTTCTGCTCTACCATCACTCGTGATGACACAATCATCATATATTATCACTCAGGGCTCATTGTCTTGGCTTATATATTATTGGGTTATAATATTGGGAGGAAAACCAGCATCTTCACTGTGCTGCCATCTTGCTGAACTCACCTTCACTAACAGAGGATACCTGTGTGCAATGAGTCTCTGTTTATGCTTTGTGAAACCTAACTCATTAGGTTACTGGGAGAATTAATTTGACTTTTGTAAATGATGTGCCTATCATTGTAGCTGGAACAATGAACTCTATCTATGATCACTTTTGGGAATGGCTGTTTGTTTAGGGAGACCATTTTCTTTGAATTGTGGTGTTAGGTTCCCTCTTTTCCCATTCTCATTTGTCCTAATTACAGACTTGGGAACTTTGTATCTCCTTGCTGAAAAAAAAAATGCACTCAAGTGATCTGATCAATTTTTCTCTTAAGGTATCCTGACATCTGGGTAAAAAACAACTGCCATCTTAGTCCCTAGCCCTCAGCCAGATGAAGAGAATCAATCACATTGGAAAATGACTTTTATTGAAGTCTTAGTAATTCATTTTCTCCCAGGGTGGATCATGTCAGTACTTTCAATAAAGGTGTCGAAGTGAACAGGAAAGAGTATTATGAAAGTCTCAGCTTTTAGTAACAATGGAGAATGTGGCTTCAATTACCCTGCTAAAAAATTACAGAAAAAGGGTAGCAAAAGTAGTAATTTAAGAAAAAGTTATCTTAAATTATTCTTTTCATTTCCTCTCTACATGAAGGAAATGATTAATAGAAATGTAAGTAACAATCAGAAGGAAAGATTTTTAGTTTTTTTCAATATCTCAGGTCCATTTTACCCAGAATACCTTTCTTTTTCCTTTCTATTATTTTTATGGCCATCACCGGAGTGCAACATATTGTATCTCCAATTCATCTTACCATCACAGACACTTTCCTCCAGTGCCTGGTAATCTTCACAGGGGCCAGAGGACTGCCCTCTATGACATCAGTGGTCCTCATTATAAAACTCACGTTTGTCTCCTCCCTCCACAGGCTATCAGATAGAACTATTTCAGGATCATCTTTATGAATTCACTGAATCCTATAGGGGAATCTAAATTTATCTTTCTGTTTTGAACTCTAATATCATTAACTTGTAATTCACATTGATAAGGCTTATGATTATCAATAACGAACAAAAAATGAAAATTGCTGTAGGTGCTCTTGTAGCTGGGAATTCAGAAGTGAAATGGAAAAAACTAGAAAACCCAAGAGATTAGGTGTCAGGTTATCATTAAAACATTTTGTTTAAAATGTTTGGATTGAATGCCATCTAGCCTGGTGATGTTTTCTTATTTATCTGCTGAATGAGGAACATTCTGTGAATTTAGCACTATGAGTTACTATCTCTGATCTCTCCAATTCAAAAGACATTACAAACAAGATATCCTGTATTACTACCCTCAGTGCCCAGAGGTAGAGCTTTCATTTGGCTCCTGATTTAAATCTTATTTTTTATCTTTGTGAAAATCTTTAAATATATGTGTATTGGATACTAACATAGAACAAACGATGCTGTATATACAGCTCTATGACTTTTAACATGTGTATAAATTTACATAACTAAGACACAATTAGAATACAAAATAGTCACATCTCCTTAAAAGATACTCTTTCCCTATTCATTAGAAGGCATACTCTCCTGACTCCTAAATCTATCAGCTGCTGATCTGAACTGTGATTTAGTCTTTATAAAAATATTGTATTCTGTTTAGAATGTAGCTTTTAGCTAAGTGCTACTGAGAGTCTTCCAAGAAGTTGTATGTATCAACAATTTATTGCTCTTTGTTGTCGAGGATTATTCCAGTGTGCACATATGCTACAATTTATCTGTCCATTTGTCCATTGAAGACCATCTGAGATGCTATATACAGTTATGTGACTCTAAGTTTTCATTTCTTTAATGTGAGGATCTAAGAATAATTGAGGTTAGATGATAAGTGGGTATTTAACTTTATAAGAAAGTACCAAACTGTTTTCCAGAGTGACTGCGTCATTTTTCATTCCTCCAGCAACGTTCCATTTGCTGTTCTTCCTCATCAGCATTTGGTATTGTCTTATGTTTTATTTTATCCATCTGATAAGTTGACAGAGGAATCTCATGACAGTTTTAATTGCATTTACTTTTGTACACATTTAAAAAATTTCCCTAAATATTTTAATACACATATTTTACACATATTTATTTTAACACACATATTTTAATACACACTTTTCCACTGTTTTCATAGTTTTAAACATTCTTTCCACCATATTGATGACAGTTCATCCTCCTGCTATATGCTGTGGTTGTCATATCCGGATATGTTGAAAGCCTTATAATACAGTGTTACCTTTTTTGCTTTCATCTGTCAAATTATATTTTATATAACTTGCTAAGTGAAGAAAAGTCATATTCATACTAGTATAATTTATCTTCTGTCTTATGAAAAACTGTATAATTCTATTACAGCATGTCTCCTACAAATAAATACTCTTAGCTTTCCTTAATCGGAGGATATTTTATTTCATTTTCACTACAGATGGATATTTTGGCTGGATATAGAATTCTGCATTATATTTTTCATTGAACATTTTAGAAATACTTTTGGAAATTTTAGTAGTCCCATTATTTTAGGGAAGATCTCCACTGTCTTTTGAATCATCATTCCACTGAAAGTGTGCATCATTTCTTTCTGGACATTTGAAAATTTTTTCTTTATCTTAGTTGTAAACAATGAAATCGTGATATGTATAGCTTGACTTTTGGGGGATTATCATCTTTGAAATTTGTAGAATTTATTGAATTTGTGGGTTTCTTTTGTGGAAAATGAGACATTTCAATATATTTTCAATTTATGTTTTACTCTGCATTCTTTCCCTTCATCTTAGGCACTGATAGCATGCATGCATGTGAAATATTTTATTTTCATCCATTTGTGAGGGTCCATTTAAATTTTCTCTATTTAAATTTACTGTTTGCTGTTCATAGCAGATAGTTTCTATTAATCTTTAATTCACTGACACTTTTCTCTGTCTTTCCCATTCTTCTATTGAGCTCATCAACTGAGTTTTATTTTCTTGTTATATTTGGTTATTATGTTTTTCAGTACTAATGTTTTCTGCTTACTTCTTCTTTATACAAAAAACAATACATCTCTGAGATCTCAATGTTAAAGTATGTTTATACTTTCTCGTCTAAGTTGAGTTTTTCCTTGTTTTGTATTGACTGAATAGTCTTGGGTTATATCCCATGTTATCGTAAATACCACATTTCAGGATTCTGCTTGGCTTCATTTCTCTAGAGGTCATTAATTTTATTTTTAAGCAAGCAGTTCTCCTGGTTGGAATCAAGCTTCAGTTTCTGATCAGTCTTCTATGGGTTATGATTTCTTTTTTTTAATTAATTATTTATATATAAATTTCACATCTCTGTGATCTCTGGGGTTCACGCCCCTTCTCCCTGACTGTTCCCACCCTGTCCCATCCTGTCCCATCTCACCCCCCCCAAGGTTGTGTACTTCAATTTGGTTGTTGACTTGTTTTGACTTTTCTTCATGGATTTTTGTTTATCTTTCCCATGTCCCATATAGTAGTGAAACCATTTGGTTTCTGTTTTTTTTTTTTTTCTTTTTGACTTATTTCTGATAATGTGAATTCTTCTAAGTCCATCCATGTTATCATAAAATCATCCAATTTGTCGTTTTTAATTGATGGGTTATGATTTCTCCATCAGCTGTTTTCAAAGCCGGTGTAGTATTGGTAGGATCTATGCCATATTTGCGCCACCCAGTGGCCAGTCTAAGACTTGAGAGGTGGTCCTTTCGGTAGATTGGATGTCCAAGTCTGAGTACTACATCTAGGGTCGGACTCATACACACTCAACTTTGGGGTGAGACCAAGAATTCATACAGGACTTTAAGAAATTACACTCCCATTTCCCATCTTAGTACTCCCTGTAGTTATTACTGTTGTGCTGTTTTGGTTTTGTACTTGAGTCAGATCTTAAAACTTTATTGAATGTATGATGTGCAAATATATTCTAGTGGATATCTTCCCTTTTATTGAATTACTTTTAATTTAATTTTACAAATTTATTTGTTTTTAATTGAAGTAATATTAGATTCTCACCCAGGTAGCACCACCATTGTGCACTCACCACTGAATCCCCCTGTATAGTCCATTGTGCTTCTTCCCCTCTATGTTCTTAGCCCTCCCTCAGCCCATACCCCTCTGGCTACTTCAGATCTATAGTTAGATTTCAAGAATTGGTTTTTAACTTTGTTTTTAGCCAGTGCTTAGTTCGATTTATTTATATTCCACATATTTAGCACTTTATGATATTTCTCTTTCTCCTTCTGACTTATTTCATTTAACATTATCCATTCTAGCTCCATCCATGTTGACACAATGGTATGAGGTTATCTTTTTTAGTACTGATTAATATTCCATTTGATATATGTATCATATCTTCTGGTTTGGGGCACTTAGGTTGTTTTCATAGTTTGTCTATTGTGAATAGTATTATAATAGTCATGAGAGAGATGGTCTCATTTGAATTAGTAATTTTAAGTTGGGGGTAGATGCCTGAGTGGATTTACTAGGTCATATGGCAGATTCAGTTATAATCATTTGAGACACCTCGAATGATTTCCATAAAGACTGTACCAATCCGTATTCCCACCAAGAGTATAGTAGGGTTTCCTTTCCTCTACTTTCTTGCCAGCATTTGTTGTTTCTAGCCATTATCACAGGTGTAAGATGGTATTTCATTGTGATCTTGATTTGCATTTCCCTGATATTTGATAATGAGCTTTTTTCTGTCATGCACCTGTTGACCATCTCTGTATGCCTTCTCTGGAGAAGTGCCTATTTCCCTGTCTTGCCCATTATTTATTGGGTCATTTATTTTCTTTTTGTTGAGTAGTATGGGTTCTTTATAGGTCATATATTTTCATTTTGAAAGTAGTTTCTTTCACTGTGCAGACAGTTTTAGTGTGTAGTTACTTTTTTTCTGTCCTTGTTTTTTTTTTTTTGTTTTGTTTTGTTTTTTTTTTTGTGTTTATTTTTGCTTTGCTTTCTTTGCTGTTGAACTTGAGTCCCCAAAGACATAGCTGAAACCAATGTGATGAAGTGTTTTGTTTATGTTTTCTTCTATGCATTTTTTGAGTTCCAGTTTTACATACAAGTATTTAATTCATCCTATACTTTTGTATAGGATGTGAGATAGAGTTTAGTTCCACTCTTTTGCATGTAGTTATCTAGTTTGTTGAAGAGTCTATGTTCTGTATTATCATTACTTGATATCTTACTTTCATAGTGACAGTGTTCTTTCCTCTAGAGTCCTTCAAATTAGTGATGAATTAAAGGTAATAGTTAAGATGACAAGATTGAACTTCACTACAGAGATCTGGAAATAATATTGGTAGGTTTTGAGTAAAACCCCCCTAACGTAAGCTATTTCTCAAATGGGGTACACGTGTTTACCCTTTGGAGAGTTTCCCACATCTGAAACATTCTTTGTTTGGTATCCTCCTTCAGTTAGTCCTTTTGTAGAAGTTCATGCCCTCTTTTGGACATGATCTTTTGTGGATGACCAGTTATCTTTTATTTTATCAAGTTTATAAACATGTTTTCTTTTCCTAAGCCGGGCACAGTGGCTTGAACCTGTAAGCACCAGCCTATGGAGCATGGCTGGGACTGGGGGTCAGTCCCGCCTGAGGCAACATAGCAAGACTTAGTTCCAAAAAAAAAAAAATAGCTGGGTGTGATGGCACATACCTGTAATCCCAGCTACCTGGGAAGCTGACGCTGATGATTGCTTGAGTCTGTGGTACCCCAGGCAATGTAAGCCTATGGTTCCATGGGCAAAAATAGCGAGACCTAGTCTCAAAAAAATAAGTTTTCTTTCCCTGTCTTCAGTGGGTATGTCTTCCCATTAACTTGATGTTTTCTCATTTTGAAATTGGGTTTTGAAGGAGGGGCAAACCACAGGTCCCCTTCACCCACACATTTTAGTTGCCACTCAAAAAGCAGTTTAACATCAGGGTTTATTAATAAGGGAGTTCAATGGGAAAAAGAAAAGTCCTTAAAACCACAAGTGACCAGTCATCTTATCCCAAATGCCATTCTCAGTCCCAAAGGACCCAAAGACATAGTCCAAGATGGTAACCCTTTGCCCCTCCAAACCTCAGAGGTAGGCACTTTTGCAAAGTCCAGTCCTTTCTCCAGCGTCTTCTCTTTTCTTCTTTTCTCTCTCCAGTATTCCAAGCTGTTCCGCTCTTCCATGATGCTTCAAACTTCTTCCACAATTGTTGATGTACAAGTCAGCTTTCCAAACTCCTGACCATCTCCAGATACCAGCTCACTACGCCTCCTTGACATGGTGCCACACTCTCCACACAAGTCACTCTTCTGCCGGACACCATGGCTCCTAGTCATCTCCAGCTCAGTCTTCCAGGGGGTTTCTGCCCAGCCTGGTCACTAGGGCTATTTTTTACTGGTCTGCCATTCTCATCTCTCCTCTCTCCAAAAGTTCTCTCTCTAGTCTCTGCTCCTTGCATTTTTGTCCCCTAGCAGTTTAACTGACACCCCCCAAGGGGGGAGAGGCTAACTGCCACTGGGTCACAACCCAGGGGTGGGGGAGGGGCACCCAGTTTCAATTTGACTCTCAAAGCGATTCCACAATGTTACTTTAAATCTTTTTCTAGGAAAGGTCCGTTTAATTATCTTAGTTATTTTAACACTAGTTTACGAATTCTGTAAGACTTTGCTTGATTCTCTCATATTGCTTGACTTGATTTTATTGGTAAGAACAAATGGAAAATTAACAGGATTCTGAAAACCATTCTAAGAATCTTTACTCACCATTCCTCTATACAATCAAGATTCTAACATTCTTGAAAGTATTCTACAGTTGGGTGGTACAGTAAATTTTTTTCATATTGGCTAAGACTATTGGAGAATTATAGTATAGAAATTCTGTTATTTAATTTTAGTATTATTTTCATGTGAGACTTCAAACAAAGAAAAATTAGCTCCATTCATGTATCACAATGTATCTCTAAAGATACTTTAGCTAGATGTATACAAATTCTTGAACAGTACTATTGCCCTTTACTCAGATCTACTTCCTTTTAGCTGAGCTGAGCACTGATGAAGGTTGTCTTGACTACTATTACTTTAGACCTAACCCAGGAATTCCTAGTGATGTCTCTCCTTTATTTGTTTCTATTTACTCCCCTAGACCCAAATTCAAACCTTATATACAGATTTTATTTCACAATCAATCTCCTTGAAGAATTATAATTTATATATTTATATAAATTTATTATATATATATATATATAATCTCTCTGTAAAGGAAAATGAATCAGCAGTGAAAGGAAAACAGATGCTCTTTACTATTTCAACCAAGATTCTATCCTCCCCAATCCAAGGATCACCTCCAATTGAGTAAGGTGTATGAAGGATGTAGTTGGTTGTATTATTAATGCATTTCTATAGTAAAGCATCCTTCAGTGAAGGTAGAGATTTTGGAGGAAAGCAGTACACAATATCTTCTAAAACCTATTATCTTACAAATGACTTTGCTTCTACCACATTCTATTGGCCTCGGTGAGTCATGAGATCAATTCAGGTTTAAAGAACAAATATATAACCTCTGCCTTTTGAAGGGAAGATTACAAGGGTGTGGAAGCACTGCAACTCAGAAAAAGAAGCAATTTTTTAAAAATCATATACAATAGAATATTTCAATATATTTAATAAAAGTACTGAATATATGTAGGTACCCCTCAATATTTGGGGAGTGTTGGTTCCAGGACTCCTTGGGACACCAAAGTCCTTAGATGCTCAAGTTCCTGGTGTAAAATGGTGAAGTGTTTGTATATCACATAAACATAACCTCTGAATGATTGTGGATTACTTTAATATCAACTACAATGTAAAGGCTATATAAATCATTGTTATCTGTGATGTTTAGGGAATAATGACAAGACAAAAAGAAGTCTACACATGTTCAGTATAGATGCAGCCACCATAGACCTAATTACACAGCATGTGTTTTTGATTAGTGTTTAATTGAGTCCATATATGCAAACTACAGATACAGAGGGCTATGATGATATCATAGGTGCTATGTGGATATGGCAAGATATAAGTGAACTGCTAGCATTGAAAACACTTCTCTACTTCTTATGCTATTTCACTTCTATATGCTCTTTTTGACATTGTAACTGATACAGGGTTGTGAGTGCGCAGTTAAAATTGTGTTGGCACCAGAGTACCCTGGTGGGTGGAGTCTGAAGGACTCTGCAAGAAGAAGGGAGAAGTGACAAAAGGCAGATAAAAGGAAGGAGCGAGGAAAAGAAAAAGAAAGGAGATGAGAATGGCAGACTGAGAGAACAGGCCCATGTGGCCTGACCAGGGTAAACCCCCTGGAAGAGTGAGCTGGAGGTAATGAGTCATGGTGGCTGGCGGAAGAGTAACCGGTATGGAGAGTGTGGAACTGCAGCAAGGTGGCAAAGTGAGCTGGTACCTGGAGATGGCCAGGGATTTGGAAAGCTGATTTGTGCATTAGCAATTGTGGAAGAAGTTTGAAGAGCCTTGGAGAAGCAGAGAAGTGTGGGACACTAGAGAAGAAGTGAAGAGAAGATACAGGAGAAAGACTGGACTTTACAGAGTTCCTGCCTCAGGTCTGGAGGGACAAAGGGGCACCATCTTGGACTGTGTCTTTGGGACTTTTGGGATTAAAAATGGTGACTGGGGTCAGATAACCAGCCACTTGTGGCTTTGAGGACTTTTGTTTTCCTGGTTAATTTCCCTTGTTAATAAAACCCTGTTGTTGAACTGCATTTGAGTGGCAACTGCTACATGCAGATGAAGAAAGCTGGATGGCAGAAGCTGCATTATAAGAGGTCTTTTTGCCCTGTGGCTTGTTGGTTGACTGCTTCTGCCCCTTTTGACCTGATTTCATGATCATAAACAATCAGGAGGATTTTGGAGATAGTGTGAACCTGTTCTGTGCTTTATATAGTAAAATACTATGTCTCGTGTGAGTGAAGATGAGTGGACAATGTCTCCTTTTCAGCTATAACCCAGCTCATCTACAATGCTGCCTTTAGCATCTGGACCAAGCAACTGGACTATGAAAAGCCAAGGCCACTTAGAAAAAAACATAAGTCTCTACACTTGACTAAAGCATGGCAACTGGGGTTAAAATTAATGAAATACTTCATCTGAATTTTTTAACATGTCCCTTGATAATTTTATGAGATTCTTGAATTCTGTGTCTAATATAAAAGCATTGGAAAGGGATGCAGAATTGGTTGTGATTATTTTAAAATATTCAACCTGGATTTATTCCAGCTGGTGGATATAGAAATGAAAGGATTAGGTTGCTGGTCGTCTTCCAAACCATGTCCGTATGAAGGCAACAATTAAGAACAAAACTCGAGCTGCTCAGTTGCCTCTCAGCTCCTAAAAGAATAGCTTATTTCTAATGTTTTGAAAATGGATGAAAGTGGTAGTTTTATCTTTTCCTCCACATGGAATTCTTAAAGTGGCCAATAGTCATCTGTCCTGAAGGCAGAATCTATAAACATCATGGTTTAATCATTTATCTTTCCTCTTTCTGAATTATGAACCATGGATTGATACTTCCTTCAAAAGTGTACAAAAAGCCAACCATGGCATATTTGACTTTGGTATATTTAATATGCCATGTTATAGATTGTTACATATTTATGTATAATGATATGTTATACCAATATATAATATATAATTATATAATGTCATATATAATGATACATGATATAATAGTTGTATATAATAATTATATATGATATAATAATAATTATATGTAATTTTATAATATATGATATAATAATTATATGTGATTTTATAATATATGATATGATAATAATTATATGTAATTTTATAATATATAATATAACAGAGTAAAATAGTATCTGTCATTATTAGGAAAAGTTAATTGCTAGATCATATCACTACTTTATGGAATTAAGCACAGGTAAAAATTAATTTATCCTAATGGTTGAAGTTACTATTACTCTTTCATAGTAAAGACAAGTTATAAAAAATATCTATCCCTTATTATTAACCATATAATTTTAAAATTATAGTAGTCAATATTTTTCTTTGCATTTATGTGAATGTACTAACACTTGTACAGAGGGAATATTTCACTGAAATGAACTTTGATTTGCTTCATATTCCCAAGACAGTTGAACACTAAGATCCCTGCTGCTTTCTCCTCCTCTTTGCTTCCACCTCTTTTCTGAATTGGCTGGGACACATCCAGCTGTTCCCTCTCAGAATGTAGACCTGGTACTCTGCATTCTGCATGCCAGAACAACGGTAGTGGCCCTAATTCTAGGTCACTCACTTTTGGGTTAATATTGAAGAGCTTAAGAGAATGGACATGTGCTTGACCAGGGGTGATTACTGAATGGAGAAGAGGAAGAAGCACAGAACAGAACAGAAAAATGTCAAGGTAGAGAGACAAATCTGTGCTCAGTAAAGAAAGCTCCAAGCTCAGGGATCTCATGTAGATGTCAATAACTCCTGGGCATATACTCACACAACTGGGAAGTACCTAAGGTCTGGTCCTTCAAAGGGTTCCTCCCTAGGAAATGGGCTGAAGATTGGTAAGGAGCTCAGAAAATTACAGCCACACTTTAGGGCTCAAGACCAACTGATCAGGTTTTCTTCAAAGCCTGTCTTAGAGGAAGGGATGTTAAGATTTCAGCAGCACTGGGAAAGATTCCATGAGCTTCCCCATCCCTTTGACAAGCTGGTTACAATTATGTGCAACAATTTTTAAACCTCAAACTAAACCGTGATTTTAGTCCTTTAAGACCGAATGCTTTACTTTTCTTGTGGGTTATATAAGAATGTATAGTTTCCTATTCATTTGCGTCTTCCAAGCTTATCTCCAGTTTTCTTAGATGAGCTCAAACATTTTTTTGCTATTGTTTTACCTGTTTTCCTAAATCTGATTTTCCAGACTTCTCCTTTGGATTCCATACGTGTCTGTATGCTTTGGAGTCACCAATCTAGCTAGGAATTTTTTTTTTTCCACATCAGCTCACCTTATAGGAACTATCAGCTAGACAATAAATATATTTTACATGCTTGCTGCTGTTCACTATGCCTTTTGAAAGTGAAGTGTGAAGAGAGAGTAGTGAGGAAATGCAAGGAAATGTTAGTTACTTTCAAGAGGACATACAAGGGCACGAGAGTCAGGTTTAAATAGGACATAAAGAAAGTTAAATAAAACTTGGAGTACTTCACTGTTTTGCCCAAAGCCAGCTTTTTACTTCCACTTGTGAAGATAATCTGGCACCCTGCATGGGAGTATTTTATGGCATGCATGGCTGTGCACAGTAGCACTTAAGAGACGGCATTGCCAGTCAGGCACTAAATCATAAAATGTTAAGGCTGGAAGGGACTTCTGAAATCATCTATTCCAACTTCCTCATTTTACAGATGAGGAAACGGAGACCAAAGGAGGTCAAGCGACTTGCCCAGTATCAGTCATCATGACTTGGTGCGTGGAGGCAATCAACTACATCATTAACTCGGAGCCTGCAGGATGAACTGCTCCATAGCTACAGTTTGGGAGCTAAAACCATTTCCATTGATCTCCAAAGTGTTTTGTTCCCGAGACACTTCCTTTGTAAGGAAAAACATTCTGCATCCGAATTTTTCATTAATTTTCTCTGCCCACTCTTTATTCACAGGGGTATGTTGATTTCATTGGCTAAGACCATGCAACTCTTAATCAGTATTAACAGAGAATGAATCTTCCATAATTCTCCATAAATGTAAGTTTCCTTCCATTGGCTTTATAATTTCATGTCACTTAATCAAAACTCTTAGTTACTATTAGTTTAAAAAAAGGAATAAGTATTTATTTCTGAAATCAACTGTAGCTTGGCAAAGATAGGGCAACGATTATGGACATACGTCCTTTTTCTCTTCCCAATTTCATAGTAACTTTTTATTTACAACATATATTTCTGATCTTTAAGTTTTAAGTTTTTTTTTTAAGCTAGAACTATCTATTCCTGTGATTAGAACTATGCAATTTATGTAGCCTACTAGTTAGTCATCAGTCTGGAGGGGCAGATTGACGTTGGGTGGTTGGGTGTGAAGACTAGTGGAACAGAATTCTCTAGAGAACTTCGCAAGATTGCATATGCCCACTCAGATCCCTGGAAGATTTTGATATGTCCTTTTCCCTAAATCATAACTCTCTCCTTGAACTACGGTTCTCAAGGGAAGCCCAGAAATCAATGTCACGGTCACCTCCTAGATACTGAGAATTTAATTCTCCAACCTCAGGCAGACTTGGGTCCCCAGTGTGTGGTTTCACAAGCATCCCAGGTGGTTTGGATGCCTACTCAACTCATCCAAACCACTGCTGCAGAATGAGTAGCCCTGATTAACAATGCTCATTTTTAATGTGAAACACCTGGGTTAAAATCACTTTCCCACACAGCAGGAATGTTCCTGGGTTTTTCATTGGCTTGTTTGCTCATTTAACATCTTAAACAATCTGGTAACTGTCTTTCACTGTTGACTTATTTCACTTAGCATAATCACTCCAAGAGCCATCTGTTTTATTCCGAAAGATACTATTTCATCTTTTCACAGCTGAGTAGTACTCCAGTGAGTGTATCTTACTGGGTGGTGTCACTTATTTGTGAAACATAAATAACAAAGAGAACAAACCAGATGAAAAACAAGACTATTACTTTGACTTTATTGATAAGGTAATGGTTACCAGATGAACTGGTTGTGAGGGAGTTGGGGGCAGGAAAGGAAGGGGATGAGACTGCAACATTGGGCTTGCTAGATGGTGAGTGAGGCATATAAAGCTGTCCTCCCCTAAGCAGATGGGGGGACAAAGTAGTTTGCATAACTGTAAACTGGTGGCACATTAGTGACACAAATACATAAGTAAATTAATCAAGCTCTAGCATTATATACAATTATAGTATCTATTTCAAAGAAGAAAGTGTCTCTTTAAAAGCATTCCTCATGGGTACTAAACAGTTCCCACTTGCCATTTCCCTAGGGCAGCCCAGCAAAGTGCAGTGATGACACCCTAGGCTCATTACTTTACACTGTCCTAACACAATGATGAAGTTGTTGCCGGTAACATGAGAAGGGAATGCACAAACTAATTTTACCGCATAATATTTATTTTTAACTTTAAAATCCTAAGCTATTTTAGTAGTGAGCTGGGAACTCTTGCACATCCCAATTTTACAAGTGCCAGAAAAATAAAAATAAAAAGGGACTATGCTTACAGGGGTTTTAAGATTGTTGTTAGACAAAACTGTTCTCCTCCTTTCACTAAAAATGAAAAACTAGCTTCAGCTGGTGTAGATACTTCCCCTGAGTGGGTGTCGATGTTTGCAAGGCTGTGTCTCTGGATGAATACAAATAAGAATTTGTATATGTGTCTATTAGATTAAACACATTTCTATGTTTAGTGAATACAAACCTATGTTCAACTGTAAATAGGTGTGGAGATGTGTCTCCTTGGAATCATACTATAAATACACACACAACTGGGGAAATATATGCCAGAGAAGCATCTCTGTAAGCAATCGTTAGCTCTGATTTCAAACAAGAGTGGAAAAAAATCTACTTAGCTCTGCTTTTCTCTCTTCAAGAGTCACTGTGAATTTTTTAAGTACTGTTTTTATATGATGATATATTCTTCCTTCTATAAGTCATTTTCCTATTACAAAACTAGTATATGGTCTTTGTAAAGGATTTAGAAAACATAAAAATACAAAGAATTCAAATCAAGGTGTTCCCTTTTATACTTTTACTTTTTGTTACCTTGCAGTACTTTCTGTTTTAACTTCAAGACTACTGTTCTTTACATGACTTGATCTCCATTTTCTATTCAACATCCTTCCCCCACAGTTATTCCACAATTGCAGTATAGACATCTTCTCAAGATCATCATTGAGAGGTGGGGGGCATGAGGTATTTGGAGCCATAGATGAGAAGATGTTCTGGCCACCATTAAAGAGAGACACAGCTAGTGTTTTAGGGAACTGTAATATTTTAATGTACCCAATGTAAGTTTGACATTTCAGAGAAATATGGAGTGGCTACATAGGCTACTTTACATGAAATAAATACATCTAGTCGAGAGCAATTGTAAGATTTCACTTACTGAACACATAGTGGGACCCAGATGCTTTTTATTTGGTGTACATCCTCAAGACAAATAAATGGGGTCATTTTATTTTCTTCTTCTATATGTGAGGTAAATTAAGATTATCAAAGCATTTTCTTGGCATGTAAACATCTTTCTAATAAATAATAATTAGTGCATTCATTCCCAATTCTGATTCCAAGTCCTGTACTTGTGGCCACCATTCAGTGCTCTAGAATATAAAAGATGAACTCATCAGTGAACTATAACTTACTAAAGAAAATATTAATTTTGGACTTAAGAGAGATCAAAAGATCTTCTAGATCAAACCTTCACTCAACAAAGTCAAAGCTAATGTACAGAAGGGTCCCTTGCCTAGCATCATACAACCAGTCTGTGGTTAGTGCAGAGGTCAGAACCCCACGTTCTTCTGATTGTCAAGGTCATCCTTTGCCTTTGTCTGTCTACTTCACTGGTTTCACTGGTGACCATTGACCCCACATATCTGCAGTGAATATATTTCTCATGAGCCTATCAATGAAATCTCTTTTAGTATAGACTAAAATTAGTTTCTGTTCTGGGTCCTTTTTCTACTGAGATTTATTATTATTATTTTGCTTAATTTTCTTGAGTGAATTAGGAGAAGAGGTGAATGTGCCAAGTGAGATAGGGACAGATGTCTACGGCCATACCACCCTGAACACACCTGATCTCAAAAGCTAAGCAGGGTCGGGCCTGGTTAGTACTTGGATGGGAGATATGGACAGACTTTTCCAGGCTGGAAAAGAGCTACAGAATCTGAGTGGGATAGATAACAGAAGAGAGAGTAAAGGGAAAGATTAAGATTTGACTTTGATTCATCCGCTAGATCTCCACTTCTTTTTAGAAATTGATTAAATATATTTTTCTTGCATTGTTGTTCATCTTTTCACAATGTTTTATTTCTCTCTTCAAGTATAGTCACTGTAGTTCTCCTACCATTATAGCTCCCAAAGTGCACTCACCACTCTTGCCCGCCTCTTCTTTGCAGGGACTTTGCTGCTTGCAGACTCAGGGAAATAATTTACCAGAGTTCTCAGCTGTTTTGCCCCAAAGTATGGTGAATGAGCTATTTAGCTGATCACGGAAGTCTCTGGAATTTTGCTTATCAACTGCAAGTCATCACCATTTCTAATTACTAAATACCAGAAAAGATTTCTAAAGAATTGTCAGAGATGACCGTATCACTGAGATGAAGCATCTCACTTCTTTCATTTTTAAACTTTATTTCTCTTTCTAAAAGTACTAGAAACATTTATATCTTTTATAAAACTTAAAGTAATTTTATTTAAGATCAAGATCAGGTACTAGCGCTTAGAAATTAATGGAGTCATGCTCTCATTTTTCTGAACAAAGGAGATGAAGCAGTGTTACTGTACTATTAATAGTTTCCATATGAGAAAAGAAACCATAGCATTTTTCTCACTGCTCTATATGTTTCCTACTCTGAATAAGGTGCCTTACAAAGTGTCGATACTCACAAATATATGTCCAATGGAAATACAAGTGAAAGAATGAAAGGGATCTCTGAGAATATTCATTGACTATTCACATGCAAGCTTTTATGTGGACATGAGCTTTCATTTCTCTGGCCTACGTATTTGAGAGTGAAATTCTTCAATCATATGGAAACTCTGCATTTAAGTATCTGAAAAATTTCTATGCTGTTTTAAAAACTAACAGCATTGTATTCTATTTTCATTAGCAATTTTACAAATTTTGTTAATTTTTCACCTATATCTACATCATCAGCACCTGATACCAGAATGAGATTTACTGATACTTAACAAACTTTTGTTGAATTGTATAATGATTTTGTCTTCAAATGAATGGTGTTTTCCTAATTTTTTTTGAAAATGAAAATCAAGACATTTCAATTAAGTCAAAATAATAAAGTGAATTTGATGGCATCAATTTACTCCATATTTAACTTGCCATACCCCATTGCCTTGACTGCTGGATAATAAAAACATTAGAAGATATGAACAAAAACCTATCCATCACAGATACACTGTCAACTTTTTCTCTCAGATATTTAGCATTACTTAGACAAGAAAGAATGAAAGGTAACATGTGCTTCAAGATCTACTTTCTATGCAGCATGTAATGTTAGTCAATCAAAAACTACATGTTTTGGGAGTGATGAAACTGAATTATAGAAAAACTCACTTGCTCGTGATTTGTTGTGTCAAAAAAAGTGAAATAAAGATTTGAATCCAGGTCTTCTCACTTCAAATGCATGCATGTGTGTGCACATGTGTGTTTGTGTGTGTTTTCCTAGAGAACAGTTTTGCAAATTTCCACCCTAAGTAATTGGCATCAAAGTAACACCTTCAGCATTTCCTGTTAGCTTATGGTCTACCTGATATGTGTGTGCAAAATGAACAATGATCCACTAAGAGAAACCCCTATAGGCCTGGAACACACAGTATTCGTGGGACTGAAAAGCGAATCTCTTTTGACAGAATACCTCAGATTCCATCCTAATGTACCTCAGGGTGAGTTTACAATGGAGACAAATGTATTGAGTTTCCTTCCATCTCTATAATTCCATCTGACAGTCATTATACTCAATATGTTAGAGATATACAATATTGCATTGGAACCAAAGTTCATTATGACCTTATCTATTTGAAGAGCCAGTGTAAGAAGGACCAACCTCCTAGTCCATCTTCCAGAATGACTAAATAATTACTTTGTTCCCATCAAGCTCTAAGCTTAAAAATATCTCCCCCTTTTCTGCAAAGCTGAAATAAGAAATGGAAACACATATGCACGCGTAAGGACTCTTCACTATTTTTGATGCAGCTTTTGTTGTTTCTGACATGAAAGGGTACAAGAGCTGGTGTGCATAATCTTCCTCATTAAGAATGACTGGAAAGAGAAGCACGTAATTGTCACATTTATATTTTGGGATTAAAATTTCACAGATGTGGGATAAATAGGCTCTGCAACTAACACATATTAAATGTCAGTTCTGTACCAGTCCTATATTAAGGTTATATTCATTTTCTCAATTAAGCTACCCAAAGTACTAGTAATTCATCATTGTCATCTCCATTTAAGAAGTAAATAAGAAGTAAGGTTTGGAGAAGTGGATACTGCACAAGTTCACACAATTATAAATTAATTAATACAGATGAGTTTTAGATTGCTGTTATGTTAATAATAAAATCTGTTCACTTTCCACTAAACTACTGCCTTTCATGTTAGACTGCTAAGTCTGGTAAGAATCATTGAAATATCTCTAAGATAGTGGGAGTTATTCTAGGACATGTATAGTTCTTCCAAATGGAGATAATTTGATATATTTTCCTCCAAGAATTAAATAGGCACCATTTGAAATTAGAACATTGTATGCAAACATCTGCTGCAAAATTAGTTTTCTAACGAGCTTGAAAATAGTTTATCACATTTTAAAAGTAGATTACACTTTATATTCTTGTTTACACTATTGATGCAGTTGGTTAATATTTTTGTGAAATATGATATTAAGTAAAATGAAGATTAATCACAATTTTTAAGTATTAAAATTCAAAGACTAAGACTAATAATTCTATCAATATCATTTTGCATATATATGCATTCAAATGTGCAATAATATATAACTGCTTATTAGCCATAAATCTATATTATTCTGCAAAGGTAATGATTTAAAAAGATCATTGATTCAAATGTGGTTTATGTACATGTCTGTATCTGTGCCTGTGTTTATATGTGTGTGTAATGATGATAGACATATTTCAAAATGGGAGAAAGGGTAATTGAGGAAATTGCTCTCCTCCACGTTTATAATTTATTGTAACTACATATATATTGACGCTTGTTTACTGCTAACATTAAGAATATCCTTATATGCAAAACAGCAACAAACACCTTTAAAAATAGAGTCCAAACTGTTTAATTACCCAGAGAAGATAAAAAATCTGTGATTAACAATTTTTCCAGGCTTGTACATTTATAATTTTCATATAACATTGTATTCATTTTAGATTTACATGATTTGATATATGTATATTTTATAAGATGATTGTCACAAGTTTAGTTAACATCTATTACCACATATACTTAGAATATTTTCTAGTGATGAGGACTTCTAAGATTTATTCTCTTAGTCACTTTTAAATATATAGTAACTTTAATTGCTATGCTGAATATTACATTCCCAGAGGAAGCACAGATGAGAGAAATAGCTGCCAAACTGATGGCAGGGGCAAGAGGGAGGCAGTTTTGTAGAACTGAATCCTTAACCTGTGAAATCTGAGTCTACTTCCAGGTAGATAGTGCTGTACTTGAGTGAATTTGAGATAAAAGTCTCAAAGCATTCAGAGGAAGATATATAAAAGAAAATCAATCCATTAAACAATTTGGAGAATCCACGTCTTTGCAAAGAGCAATGGTAAGCCAATTAGAGAAGAATTCTAAAATAGCTTGTTTCAAACTTACCAAGGAAAAAGTTTGAAAAGTAATAAAAGTCCAGATAATACTTAAATGTAACTATAGAAAATTAGAAATTCTGTAAAGGAAATCAAAAATTCCATATAGTATAGAGAATTACAGTCCTGATTCTATCCTGCTCATAACCTTTCCATGACCTCACATTGGAAAATGAGCACAATTGCCCCCTTGACTTTGAACTTGACCCTGTGACTTGCTTGTCATGAGGGATATCAGTTGGTATGACAGCAGAAGAGGCTTTCCATGTAGGTGTACAAGTGGACTCAGCCTCTTGATGACTCCGTCATGCATTCATATGAAAGGGAAAGTCTTGGTTTTCTGTTAACAGAAAGCTTAGATGGCCTGAGATGAAACACATGAAGCTGAGAAATCCCAGTTTCTACAGATCTGAATCCTAAAGCATAATCATCCCAGTTAACCTGCAGAGGCCTGAGCAAGGAATAAATGCTTTTTGTTGGATACCACTGAAGTTTTGTAATGGTTTGTTACAATGAAATAACTTCATATGGAAGTTGGTACCAGTAGCAGATGGCGTTGTTTCTAAGAAATTGATTAAATGGCATTTTCCTGACTATGTGCAATGACAGACTACAGGTAACTATTATGAAAAACTATAAAACATTGTGCCGTGCATTATTTAGCTAAAGTATCATTTGTGTTCACTTGAACCCAAAAATGTGCTAAATAAACTAGAACTTCTGAATTCAACATTTTAGGCAAAATGTTGAAATCACAAACTCCTATTTTGTAGTGAATTTAGTGTTACCATAAGAAGGGAAATGAGCAAAGGAAGAGTGACTTGTTTGAAAATAGAACTTAGAGTATAAAAACTCCAGAAACCATAGGGGAGGCAAATGAAACTTTTTCTCACTGCATTAAAAGTGCATGCATTTAAATATTATTCCAGGGACAATACCCAATCCAGGCACCATCAAGAAGACATGGTCTAGGAAAAAGTACCCCCAAAAGAATGCAACTGTGATACCCATGTTAAGCATAAAAGGACTTTACAAAGTCCTTTTAGATCAGGGAAAATCACTTTTAGAAAATTTAGAAAGGGCATGATCCAACAGAAGTGATAGTCCCAAATTGCCTGTAATTGAGTAAAAGAGAGAGGCCCATCTAGAAAATTGCTGGTATAGACTTTGCCAAATGCCTTTGAGTACAATCTTTAAGTGGGATCAATAACATGGAAACAGAGTTTCTGTTAGCTAAAGTATTGTCATCCGGGACTCAATGAAGCAAAGATTGTTTGACATGTGAAAGTATCTTTGGGATGTAAGTTTAAATCAGCAGGGGAGGGAGCCTGGAGAGGCTGTTCTGGTTATCAGAGGACATGCTCTTTAGAGTCCTCTATAGAAGTAGATGAGGAGGATTAGGGAAACCTGCTACTGATTCAGGGTAGTGACACAGTTAAAAATTGTATTGGCACCAAAATATCCTGGTAGGTGGAGTCTGGGAGAAAAATCCTGCAAGAGACAATAGGAAGCAGGAAGAGATGGTATATAAAAAGGAAGGAAGAGATGAGAATGGTGGAATAATAGAACAGGCCCACGTGACCTGGCCAGGGGAACCCAGTGGAAAAGTGAGCTGGTGGTAGCAAGGAGGCATGGTGGGAGAGTGGCTGGCAGAGACACAGCTGGTATGGAGTTGGATGCCAGAATGGCAGGCCAGGGGTAACCAGGGGCTGTTGAGGGCAGATCTGGTGGATTTGGCTAGACACCACCAAAGGCAGGCCTGGTAAAGAAAATACCTGGAGCCACAGCAAAGTGGTATATTTGGAAAGCTAAGTTTGCATCAGCATCTGTTGGAAAAGTTTGAAGAGCCTTGGAGAAGTGGAGCAGCTCGGAACACTGGAGAGAGAAGAAGCGAAGAGAAGACACCATAGAAAGACTGAACTTTGCAGAGTGCCTGCCTCAAGTTTGGAGGGGCAAAGGGATACCATCTTGGACATGTGTCTTTGGGACATTTGGGACTGAAAATGGTGACTGGGGTAAGATAACTGGCCACTTGTAGCATGAAGAACTTTTCATATTCCTGGTTAATTTCCCTTGTTAATAAAACTTTGTTGTTAAACTGCATTTGTCTGGCAGTTGCTACACGTGGGTGATACAGATCTGTGACTTGTTGGTTAAAGGCTTCTGCCCCTTTTGACCCAATATCACTACCACCCCAGACAGCGGAGAGGAGAGTCAATGTAGTACAGTAGACTAGAAGGCTTCTTTTCAGGAAAGAGAAGACTGTGGACATTTGCACAGCAGGGTTCAGGGACTGCTGTGCATCTCCACGCCATCATTGTTGTATACAAATGCTAATTGCAACCTACCTGTCCCAGAGACTAGTAGTTCCAAATGTCCGAAACACTGCTTCGAACATGAAAGGATTGTAAAGCTGAGACACTGATATAAAATATTCACATACCACTAACATAAATCTAATAAGAGTTAGTAAATTATACAAGAAATAGAAGCAAGTCACTATCTAAAGAAATAGCAATCATTGATCTGATTGTTTTTGTACCAGTACCAAGCTGTTTTAATTACTATGGCTTTCTAGTGTAATTTGAAGTCTGAGATAGTAATTGTTAGAGGCTGCCAGCTGAAACTGGACAGGACTCATGCTGTGTGATATGAAGAAAACTTCATTTCACAATCTTATCTGGCTTCAGAACACTGAGATCAGAACTAATATGACAGTCCTCCAGAGAGCAAAGAGCATCTCCTCCATTTGCCCTGTGTTTACCTTAAGAAATATTCCTTAGAAGTTAGTAACAATGTATGGGTAAATCCTCTGCCTGCCATTACCTCATAGGAACTAATGTTTTACCCAAATTTTATTACTTTAGCTATTAGTCTTCCCTAGTTAGTCATAAAACATTCTCTTGGCTACCCCTTTTTTTCCCCCTTGCCTAAACCTATAAAAGGCCTAGTAATTTACCTTAAAGTTGCTACCAGCCATGCTTCTAATAGCCCATAGTCTTTGACTGTGTCAATCTCTTTCTCATTCGTCCTTCCTCGCAACTCTGCACCTGGTTCTTTACAAGTAATACCTCCATTTTCTCATTTTTTGGTCAGGAGTTTTTGATATTCGAGATCTTTTGTTATTCCATCTGAATTTCAGTAATTTTTGTTCTATCTCTTTAAAGAATGTCATTGGGATTTTTATAGGGATTGCAATGAATCTGTAGATTGCTTTTGGTAGGATGGCCATTTTGATGATGTTACTTCTTCCAATCCATGAGCAGGGAATGTCTTTCCATTTCCTTATGTCTTCTTCTATCTCTTTTAGCAGCATTTAAAAGTTTTCTTTGTATAGTTCTTTCATGTGTTTTGTTAGGTTTATTCCCAGGTATTTAATTTTTTTTTTTTGGTGTGATGGTAAATGGGATTTTTTTTTATTTCTTCTTCTGTTTGACTTTTGAATAATTATCTGTATAATAAAGTATTTAATAAAGAAATAGCAATCAAATATTTGTTCTATCAATGTTTATGAGCCTGCTGTCAGAGTCCAAATGTTTAAAACAATCTGGAAAGACATTTTGTGGTATCTACGAAAGCTCAACTTGTTACTGCTTTATGACCTAGTAATTGCTCTGCAGATCTATACTTATTAGAAATATATGCCAGGACCCATCAAAATGGAGGCCCATAATGTGCAAGGCAGTTTTATTCTAATTACTGGAGGTAGAAGCAATCCAAATAAGTATCTACCACAAAAATTAATATAAAAGAGAAGCATATTCATGAATGGAAGACTACATAGCACCATAAAAATAATGGATTACTATCCCAGCCACCCACAACAGTGATTCTCACAGATATCAAAAATTAAAGAAAGCCACACACAAAAGGCTGTAGGTTTCTGCTTATAATTGGCAATGTTAACAGAAGTCCCATTGGTGGTTACAGGGGGTAGATATTGACTAGGCAGAAAGGGCCATCTCAAAAGTATTAGAAAAATTCTAGACAATGGATCTGTGTACTGTAATATGAATTATATGCTTAAAATTAGTGTACTTATGTGTGCTAAACCTCATTAAACAGAGAAAATTTCAAAATTGAAGATGGCAAGATTTCTCATTCTAAAGCCTTTCCTTTATCTGCATGGTGCACCTTGGTCCTCTGGATTTCTGAATCATTTTTTTTTCCAGACATTAAACCCATTTTCCTAAGCATGTCTTTGGGGACTGAAGGGTAGCAGAAGAAGAGAGCTGAAAAGGTCTACCTATTTTTAACTTAGTAATTTCTGTGAATAAATAATATAATAAATGAATTTTTAAAAATAAAGAATAATTTCTGTGGAATCCCCTTGCTTCTAGTGCCATTATTTTCTTCTATTTATTTATTTTTTAGTACTCAGCACTCCCAAATCCTAACGTTCTCAGGACAGTCAGCTCTCTTCTCTGGCTGCTCTCTTGGTTCCCCCCAAGCAAGAGAATCAGTTATCAATCCTCTACCTGTTTTCTGTCCACCTGACTTTCCTAAACACTGCCATCTACTGAACCTCTAGTGCCCCAATACCTGTGTGTGTCTGCACACATTCACCCAGACATATATCCATGTCACTTAGAATGAACTATATGACTACATAACTATATGTCACTTCCAGTGACATACACTATACAGTGTAAGTACACTTACACTATACAGTGACATATAGTTATGTAGTCATATAGTAACTTATAGTCATATATGTCACTTAAAGTGAGATAGACAGTGAATAGGCATGTATGTCTGTGGGATGCCATAAATGGATAAGAGATATGTACTGAATGAGGGAACACCCTTGTTCATTCCAAACATCAATCAGGCACAATGGTTCCTGGCAAGTTTCTTATGTGTAAATGTCAGCCCCCTAACCTCCTATGATTAACCCACTGGAGAGACATTTCCCTTAAAGATAAAGGTGTTTACCCCCATGATGATCTTCTGCTAGGTAATGAATCCTCCTCTACCCTCCCGTTCTACATACCATGGGATCTTGTTACCTTCCTTATTACTGCATTGTAACCATTCCTTTACCAGGGTTTTTAAAGGGACTTGGAAACTCTAATAAAGAACTCAGTTCATACTTAACTGAGCGCCAGTCTATCTCTCTTAGATTCTCAATTTCTTCTGCCCATTTTTTTTCTTCCTGCCTCCAACAATGTCTGTGTAAGTAATTTTGTAAATATGGTTTAGTGGAATTTGGTTAGGAGTGACAATACATCTTTGAGGTATGAACTCATTAGAACACTTGAAATTTGAATCCGTGAGAGACATAGTTTGACTGACTTTAGAGAGACATTTCATATTTTTCCACACAGAAGAAAGATCAGGCTGATTGTTATTCAGGATTTGTTTCTCAAATCCTCTGGGAATGGGAAACTTCCTTTAAGACTGAGAGTAACCATCAGAAAGAATTGGAGAAGAGATTTGAAGATACATTTTTTGACATATTAAATTACAAGAGCAAGGAGATTAAATAGGGCTCTTTAATTCCTCTTTGATAATTTTATAATGGAAGAGAGTTCATAGCATGCAAAACTGGTCTCTTATTTTGATTAAAAATGTCTAGTAATCTTATTTATGTTCAATGCAAAACCTCTGGTGAAGTATGTACAACAAAATTGCAGAAAAATACTAGAAATAGGAATTATGAGATATCAATTTGGGGTAAAGGGTTGTCTTTGAGTTAATGTATGGTCCAGACCCATTTCTGAAGCCTAAATGTGATCTCAGACCCAGGAATACAGACTAAGAGAAGATAGTATGTATTAAAAAGTGGCCCACAAAATGGCAACATGATCTTCTTTGAGGGGTATAACTCTACCCTCAAATTATAAAGAAACAATGAAGTTATAGACTTTAGATTCAGAACTTTGGTATAAATGCATGATTTTAAATTTCAGCTTGGCACTTACTAGCCAGTAAACTTAGGCAACTGATTTCTTCATGTTCTGCCTCCAATTAAACACCTTTAAGAAGTCAATAACATGAAAAGTTTCTGTAAATATTTAAGATCTTCATGTAAAAGTTCTTCAAATAGAGCTTGATGTAGATATAAATTTACATCAATTAATATCAATATACTAATATCAATAAGTTGAATATACATTTGATATCAATACATTTAATGTGAGTGTTAATTTGCATATTAGTATTTTGGTATTAGTACATTTAATATTGATCAAAATATTAATGTAAATATTACCCACGTATTGATTCTCTCCATCCTTTTAGTTTTGTCCTTTAAGGAGACTTCGGTTTATAGCCTTGTCCAAAGCAATCTCCCTAACAGCACTGAGAAGGGTTCTCTGCATAGAGAGCCTGCCAGTATCCCCTCCTCTTGCTCAGAGCAGTGAGTCCTTCAGATGCAAGGATTCTATTTCACTTCTGAGATACCCTCTGGCCTGGATGTGGAGAAAAATGAAGTTCTGGGAGGAGACATTTAATTTTAGGGAAATTAAAAGCTGGCCACCAGACAAGATACCTTGTCCAACTCCGTGTTATCAATAGTAAGTTATGTACTTTGATCACCCATCTGTCTGACATTTGAATCTCTCCACTGATTCTGTTCTTAGCTGTGGAGTGGCATGGAGAATGAGTGTGATTAGTCATCACACTGCAATCTTCAAATAGCATATTCATTTTACTCTATTTATAGTCTTTTCCATAAGAGATAGCCTATAAAGAAAAAATGCCTATTTAATAGAATCATTAACAGAACACATTGATTTTGACTTTTTAATATGAGAATATAATTTAAAACACTGAAAATCTAGATCAATTAGATATTAATTATAAATTTGATCATGTCATGTTAAGCTAAATGCTATTTGTGAGATAAACAAGCAAATAATCATTGATATGATAGAAGAGAAAGTACTAGTAGAAGTAAACATCACTTAAATTATATGATTATATTTCTTTTATTTAATAGAATTATTATAATGCCATATAAAATTTAAATTTATACATTTATAAATAACCAGAAGATATAAAATACTCAAGGATTTATTTAAATATACAAAATACCTGTTTACTTGACTGTAATATAGACTAGTATAAACATTGGGAGTTAAAGTGTTTTGTTTCATTGTAAAAGTGTTTTCCAGAATAATTTGAACTGAGCTTCCCTTTCTTGTTTATTGTATAACTCACCATTAGAGTGAATATCTTTTGTGCTTTGGCAAATTGTGATACTCTGTTTTAAATTTGGATGAATTTTCACATTTCATCCAATATGCTTCCAATATTGTGAAATTTGCCCAAGAGATTTTTTAACGTGAAGGTTTTGTGAGTGTCCCCTCCTGGGGGATATCTTCATCTTCTTTATCACAACCACTTCTACGTGGTGACAAGCTGACCTTCCCTGAGTTCACTGACTGAACAACTACCGGCGGGAGTGTCAACATTCCCACGGTCAGCTATTTCTTCTATAATTCTATTTACGTTAGATCCAAGTTCCATGTCTATCAGTTAGCCCTGTTCTCTGCACTTCTGTCTTTGTTGGCCAATTATCTCTTGCAACTATCCATCTTTGTATAATGCCACCTGTTGTATCGCTTGGAGACGTGACTGGCAACTCCATCCATGCCTGTTGCCTGTGTGTGACTGAATAGCAGATGCCCGGTGACCATTCACCAAGTGATTTTGAAAGAAGTGGCAGGATGGTCACTGATGATAACGCGCACTTGGTATTTACATAGTGAATCCTGGGGAGCAGGCAGGGAGTTTCTACTTGATACAATTAGTCACCATTCATTGAGCATGGTAACTAAAATTTGAATCATGCTGTTGTGAGGCTGGCGTTGTTTACACCATGGAAACTTAACTGCATAGATGTTCTGGTTGTGTACCTTCTGTGTGTCTGATGTAAACACATTTGTATCAATGGTTTTGCTTCTTTTTTTCCACTCAGATTTCTTAACATTTCTTTAGTGAAGAAATGATTAAGTAGACAGGAGAGAGAAGTGATTTTTTGAAAGTTTTCAAAATGATGTGACTCCTTTGGGTAGATTCCCAGAAGTGCGACTGCTGGGTCAAATGGTAATTCCATTTTCATTAGTTTGAGGGTTCTCCATACTGCTTTCCATAGTGGCTGGATGAGTTTACATTTCCACCAGCAGTGTAACAGTGTTCCTTTCTCTCCACATCCAGGCCAGCACTTGTTGTTGCCTGTTTTTTTGATGTGGGCCATTCTTACTGGTGTAAGGTGGTATCTCATTGTGGTTTTGATTTGCATTTCTCTGATTGCTAGTGATATTGAGCAATTTTTCATGTGTCTGTTGGCCATTTGTATTTCCTCTTTGGAGAAATATCTTTTTAGTTCTTCTCCCCACTTTTTGATTGGGCATCTTGTTTTGTTTTTGTTTGGTTGCGTGAGTTCCCTGTAGATCAGTGTTGTTAATCCCTTATCACTCTTTTGGAGGGTGAAAAATTTTTCCCATTTGGTTGGGCTTCTTTTAGTTTTTTCTGTTGTCTCTTTTGCCATACAGAAGCTTTTTAGTTTGATGAAGTCCCATCTGTTTATGTTTTCCTTCAATTTTTTGCCTTCTGCAGATGATTCCAGAAAGGGATTTCTGAATTGTACTGAGACCTCAATGTGGGTACAAAAGGACACCTGTGCTCGAAT
The DNA here is from genome assembly GCA_004024945.1 of Uropsilus gracilis. NCBI lineage: Eukaryota > Metazoa > Chordata > Mammalia > Eulipotyphla > Talpidae > Uropsilus > Uropsilus gracilis. The sequence continues at coordinate 37,377 of PVHY01001995.1, forward strand.
GTTTATTGCAGCACTATTTATAATTGCAGGGTCATGGAAACAACCCAAATGTCCCAGAATAGATGAGTGGATGAAAAAGATGTGGTATATATACACAATGGAATATTACTCATCAATTAAAAATGACAAATTTGATGAATTTATGGAAACCTGGATGTACCTAGAAGAAATCATTCTAGCAGAAATGAGCCAGATAGAAAGGGACAGAAACCAAATGGTTTCACTAATATATGGTCAACCAAATGAAACTGCACAAGGGAAGAATGGGGACCAGCTGGAGTGGGTGGGAAGGGGAGGTGGTGGGTGACCCCCAGGGACTGAAATGATGTGAAATATAAATAAATAAATAAATAAATAAATAAATAAATAAATAAATAAATAAATAAAAATTAAAAAAAACACAAAAATGATGTGACTTTCCTCTGGTTTAGGTAAAATAGAAATGCTGGTGGAAGCTGCAAATGCTTCCTTCTATAGTGTAAGTGGGAGTTCCTGCCCCCGTTTGTGTGTACTACTGAACAGTGGTTTTCTGGAGAAAAATCTATCTAAACTCAGTTAAATTGTTTTGATAATGAAACTACCAAATTGGGTAGAGAAAAATGCTGGGGTGAAGTAGGAGTAAGTGGCAATACTCAGGGTGGCAAAGCTTGGTATTAACTTTCAAAATCTCACATCTGCCTTGTCTGGCAACAAACAGAATGATATTTATATTGAGACCATTCTGGAGTTTACTAACCATAGGTGTGTGTCTAATATATTGACTGAGGTTCCACAATAAAATTGATTTTTTTTCTTGTCATGTGTATAGATTTCCCATTCATTGAATTAGATTTTTACCTTCTCTCAACAGATATTTGCTCCCTGCTTTTCCTTAATTTCCAAAGAACTATTGTGTTTTCTGTAGAATAAAAAGAGGTAAGTGTGTAGTTCTGGTACTGAGTATGGTCACTATGATGCTATTTCCTGATTCAAGTTCAGGGAAATGTAAGAATGGCAGAGAGTAAAATCAACTTCAGCAGCCATTTCACCTGCAGATCCAAAGTATTATTTACAACTTTCAGAAAAAGCATACTAAAAGATGATACAATCAGAGAATACTGCATTTGCAAGAAATGGAATAGCACTGTCATTCAGTCCTTTCATTTTACTGATGAATCTGATCAATTATGAACTTTTCCTAAAGTTCGTAGATTAGTGGAACTATTACTCTAATGCTCTGGCTTCTATGTTATTGATCTTTCAGCTTCTGTGAACTGGCAATAGGAAGACCAAAGATTGTCTAAAACAGTCTGTACAGCTTTGGAAAAAAGCATTTCCACACAAATTTCCTCTAGTGAGAAATAATTCATGCCAAATAAGACCATAATACTTTACAAGCCCTGAGACAGTTGCCTGCATATCTCCCAGGCATCTCAAACTATTTATTGAGCTGAAACACATCAAATTGAAATCCAATTGAACTGGTCCCTTGGATAACTGAGAATGCCACACAGGTTGTTTGCCTGATCAGCAGGGTAAAAATAAATTGATGAAAAGTGTCAGATAACTCACCTAGAAAGTGGGCCCCTTTGTCAATGTGATCAAATGAAAAGACAGTAGCTTTTAGTAGCCTAATCTGAGTTCTCAGAAACTTCATGAAGTCAAAGTCACTGCTTATATATTATCTATTACAACAACAATAATAATAATTATAATAGCCCCGTTCCTTTGAAAAGTGGAGATTACAAGAAATGTCTTCATAATTTATCTGGCACTTTCCCTGGTGAACAATTTATATTTGGGTTTAGTAAAGGGAAACAGATACATATTTTATATTTCCTTCTTTTATGTTAATTAAATTGAACAAAATCTTAGGTTGGAGGCATATACAAGTTTTCTTTCTGTGTCCAACCAAATACTCTGCACTATATTCTGTGAATTATTGGTTCTTTTCATGAATAGCCTCATTGCTTAGTTAACAAAGCAAAATTATCTTTAATCTACTGGTCTCTCTCAATATGGAGTCCTATTTGAAAAAAAATGACAATAATATAATATCCAAAAATGATTGAACAGCTATTTATTCTTTTTTCCCCAGATTGCATAATGTTTTATTGTGCTAACATTGATTGGAAGCACTCTATATGATTCAGGACTATAGGCTCACAGCTTTCCAGATATAAGTTTCCATACCAGGTCCACTCCCCAAATGCCAATTACAAATGAAAATCCTCTCTAGAGCCCCAGTCATATACACTGTATACTCTTTAACTCTTCCATTTTTATTCATTTATCAACCTAGAATTCCCCTCCTTAGAACTCAGTGGTCAACTCCTTCATCCTTCGTGTAAAATCCACACACATGTTTCTCATCACTTTCCTTTGGCTAACAGCAAGTTGCAACATCATACAAACTGTTGATCCATGCATCTACCCTTCCCACCACCTTGTGCAAGCCAGCAGTCAATGTATAATGATAAAGACAATTTTTGCAAAAAAGTTTGTGCTCAAAACTTATGATTTTTTATCTAATCTATTTTTGATAATTCAAGTCCTTTTCTGGGGAGGGGCATAAATTTTCAGACTATAGGACTCTACAGTCTCTTTGAACTTTCATTTCTTCATTTTGTGAGTCTTCTTTCATGTGTTTATGCTTTGGTGTGTGTGTGTGTGTGTGTGTGTGTCTACACCCAAGAAACCTTGTATGAAGGAAAGAAGGCCTGAGCACAACACAAGATAGTAACTCATCTAGGGGTAAATATGATTATACATCTAAGTTTCTGTATCTCTGTTCTCAAGATCTTTGTCTCTAGCCACATCTCTTCCCAGAAAATCTTACTGAAGGAAGTAACATCATGAATAATGCCATAAAAACTTGCACTTTGTTTATTTTTATACAAGTAACAATAGGAAGGTACTTTGTGATATTATTGAAAAATATCAATTATGGAGACAATATAATTTATCCAAATACAAAACTTGAGAAAGACATGAAAAAGTGATTAATAATGTTTCAGGATTGACTATTTATGTTGTTCAACCTCTTAAAGTCTATTATTTTACATATAGAAATCCTTCTGCTGCATAACTTTAAAAAATGGAATTCAGAATTATAAATTACCATATTGTGTCATAATCATATTTAACTAAATGATCACAAACATAGCTCCCACTTGACTATCTTCATAAATGGGGCCATGACAGGTAGGCACTGTATTTCCTGGTCTTGAATTTGGTCAATGCTATGCATGCCCTGTCAGATAGAGGGGGTGGTGGTACTAGATGACATCAAAGGAGGAGGGGGCTAGGATTGAATTATACACTGGCTTTCCTGCCATTCAGTTCGGAGTCAATTCACAAATATGCTATGTGTCTATTTCTCTCTACATATAAATATCATCTTGGTTCTGTTCCCTTGAAGAATCGTGATTAATACATCCCCAATCCATAATACAACATATCAGAATAGTTTTGTAAAATTTGACTATGCCAGTATATTTATGTAAAAATTCTCTAGTTTAATATATACCAAGAGTATTTTAACATCTAGTTGGCAAAGTGGTATTAATTTTTAAAAAAAGCTTTATTTTTGTCTTCAGCTTTTTCTCTCTTAATAAATATTATGATTTGCTGTCACTAGCTTTGATTTCAAGGTACCTATAATAATACCTTCAACCTAAGAGGAAAATAGTACACAGAGCTCTCAGACTTTTAAGAAACCACTTCAGGAAACAGACATAAAATTTAGAATGCAGCAGTTCTTGCATTCTCAATATAATTTTTTAAAAATGACCTCTAAGAAATGAACAGTCAGTTGGTAAGACTGCCATTTGAGATGAAAAAAAAGCTTTGAGAGGCAGAAATAAATGAAAAACTGATGAGAATTATATGGTAGCTTGTAATAAAATTAAAACAAAAGGGCAGAAACAAAAAATGTATGCAAACAAATACAGGCAGAGGCACTACAGAAAATTAAATTAGTGATGAACAAGATGAACTTGAGATACTCCTTGAGGAAATGCAGAAAAAAATTGAGAAGATGAAACGTATCATAAAAACGTAGAAATACTGCCATCTTTAGCAGGATGCCAAGGAGAACCTCTTACTAGTCCCCTGCCCCCACCAAAAGGACTATATTCTTGACAGTCCACCTTAAAATAATGTTTTCAGACAGGGCATGGTTGCACATGCCTCTAAGTGGCAGCCTAGGAAGCTGTGACCGGGGCCAGGGATTGCAGTTCGAGTCCCGCCCAGGCAATGTAGTGAGACCTAGTTCCCAAAAAATAGCTGGGCGTGGTGGTGCGCGTCTGTAATCCCAGCTACCTGGGAGGCTGAGACTGGGGATCGCCCGGGCAATGTGAGCCTGTGGTTCCACAGTCAAAAATAGCGAGACCTAGTCTCAATCAATCAATTAATAAATAAACAAATAAATAAATAAACAAATGAATAATGTTTTTGAGCTCACGATTTTGCTCAGTCCTTCAAAGGGTGGAGTTATTGTTGGAAACAGTAAGCAAATCAAGATGCAGGAGTCACGTTTGTGCTGAGCATAACTGACCATAGTAACCTTACTGTCAGGATGCTCCATCTCCACATGCATGAAAGACATAGGTGTGAGTCAGGCGTCCTCCCTGAGCCCGAACTTCTCAAGTGCTAAGCTTTGACCCTGGCAGAGACAAGAGCAGATTTCCCTTGGAGAATTAACTTGAATTTAGTCCCACAAGTGCCCCCAAAGACTAACATCAAGCAATAATACCCAATCAAAGCTTTAAACACCCAAAGATGTAGTTTCAGCTGTTTACGTTTTCCTTCATTTTTTTAGCAGCTGTAGATGTGTCCTGAAAATGGTTTCTAAAGTGTCAGTCTTGGAGCATTTTGCTCATATTTTCCTCTATATATTCTATGGTTTCAGATCTTACATCAAGTCTTTTATCCATTTTGAATTGGTTTTTGTACATGGTGTGAGGAAATTGTCCATGTTCATTTTTTTAATATAGTGGTCCAGTTTTTCCAACAGCATTTATTGAAGAGGCTATCCTTGTTCTACTGTATGTCTTTTATCCCTTTGTCAAAAATTAGTTGACCATATATGTGCAGTCCATTAGTTGACCATATATGTGTGGTCTGTTCCATTGGTCTGATTGTTTTTGTTCCAGTACCAAAATAAATAAATAAATAAATAAATAAATAAATAAATAAATAAATAAATAAATAAATAAATAAATAAATAAATAAATAAATAAATAAATAAATAAATAAATAAATAAATAAATAAATAAATAAATAAATAAATAAATAAATAAATAAATAAATAAATAAATAAATAAATAAATAATAAAACACCCAAGGACATGGGACATCCTGAAAATCAATCCAGAAAAATATGACATCGTAGATAGGACTTCTTTGTTTTGTTCTGTTTGTGTATTTCTCCAATTTTTCTACAATACACATTTCTTACTCTAAACCAATGTTAGTGTAAAATATAAGACAGAAGTCTTCTCAGAGACTCATTTCTGATTTCTACCTCTCAAGGGAAATGCAAATATAGTGAGGGAACAAATGCTAGAGAACTGATGCTTTTTTCCCCCTTGAATGGAATCAACAAAGAGAATAAGAGAGATTTTATCCCTGTGATCTAAAACAGGTAATGGGAATAGTTTCAGCAGAGTGACAGCATGTACTCTTCACTGCGCATGCCTTCTCATTCCTGCTCAAGTCACTGAACACCATCCATTTACAGAAATGTGCTATTTTTCAAAGAATTTCCTTGGGTTTTTCGCCCCACAACTTTGGGAGGCAGGCAGAGCAAATATCATTATTTCCATTTTGTGAGTCCATCAGAGGTTAAGAGCAGTGAAGTCACTCCCTGAATGATATTCTGAAAATGGCACAACCCTGATTAGAATCTTTGTTTTCTTCCTATAGTTCTCTTTCCACCAAACCACATGCACCTTGCAGTGTGACTGACTTTTCTTATCGTTCATCTTGATTATACTACTTTGGGGAAAATTATAGTCACAGTGTTGAGAAGTATATTCTAATGAGATTTTAGACTTCAAACAGGCTCTCAGAATCACAGAGGTTTGGTGAAATAGAACAACCGGTACGTTGAAAGGCCTGGCTCCTACAGGGTTCAGCAAAATATAACTTTATTCTTTCCTGTCATTACTCCACTAAACCCCTTATTTGGACTCTATGTTTTGTTTCCACTGTCCTTGGGCAGCTCTAATAATTCTTTTATTGTTTGGAATATTCAAAAAGTCCCCTGGATCCACTAATCATAAGAAAAGTCATCATTTCCATGACTAAAATGTTCAATCCACTTTAATCATAACTCCAATCTGTATGCTAAATATTTTTCCTTCTGCGATGTGAGATTTCTTCAAGCTAGGCAGCCAGCAGGGAAGAAATAGGATGTGCACCCTAACTTCTCCAATGCCTTACCTTTTGTTTCCTTTTATATAACTTTCCTTTCCTCCATGGAGATTGTTCTAACTGCCCTCTGGCTGAGGTTATGAGAGATGGAAAAGACCTTACTGAATGTGCCATACTTGGTCTTGCTGTTCTCTGCATATGCTTTATGGCTACCTTAGAGATTCACCATTGGAAGTATCCATTTGTGTTCTCAATGTGGGCAATGTCCCCCCCTTCCAAACACTGCATAGTCACTGAGAACTCTGCCCTCTGCATGTGCATCTAAGTGAAGATCTTTCTGCTGAAATAGTCTTTTCTTGGGAGGAAACCCTTTTGGAAGAGGTCCTTTTCATATGACATGCAGTTCAGTTCCTTCCCCATAAACTTGTATCCAAAGTGGAGAAAGTCCTCTTCATCTTCTCTAAGGGAAATCCTCAGTCAACTCACAGCTAAATCTTTGGTAAGATTATCTCTTCCCAGTAAAGACAAACATATTCTGTTCCTGAACTTGGTATGTGATAGGAGAGAGAGAGAAATCCTGTTGGGTTACCTTACACAGTTACTGTCCAGCACATGCATTAGACTGCTTAGAAACTTCTTGGTTTGAGTCTTAATTTTACTGTACCTTCAGCTGATAAAATACTGTACACCCAATCCCATTTGATTTGGGAGAACTCATTCATCATATGAGAAAATTAGTAGAATATACTACATGAGTTAATAAAATTTGATAATTGTTCTTTGTGATCACAACATTAAAACACTTAGGGAGAACAGACATTATCTCTGGTATATGATTATAGCTAAGTGATGTTTATTGTACACATTTACATAGAATATATACATAAGTGCCTTTTTGCTTAAAAATATCTTTATTGCAAAGTCCTGATCATGGACTCTTTATGAATCATTGAACTAACAAACTTTATAAAATGAGTAAAAAGCACTAACGCATTGGTAAATGGAGCTTTATAAATTAGAGACATCGGAAATTTTTCTTATCAGTTCATTAATACCTGACATCCTTTTAACAAAGAACTGGTTATTTTTTTCTCAATTTAGAGAAACCAATGAGTCATAACAATCCCACAGAGAGTCCAGTAATAAGCAGAAATCCTGAAATATAAAAAGTCTATCTTGAGAGCCAAAATGAATTGAGTTCTTCTTGTTCTGGTTCATCACCCAAGAAAGGAAATTTAGATTCTGCAAGAAATCAAGTCAACATGGAGGATTCCCTCTCTCAGTCAGTCAACTCTATCACAAGCAGTTCTTAAATTCAAGCCCAGCAAGAGTGACAATTCCTCCTCTTCACAGTCTCTCACCTCCCTGCTCTCTGCATGAGGTTTTCGTTCCACAATAATCTGAGTTTTGTTTTTGTCTCTGCCTTGCCTGTGCAATGGCCATCTTGTTATCTTTTTGGAACACACTTCATTGTCTCTCTTTAAAAAATTTTGACTGTGATGCTACATCTGTTGTCACTAAACTGGAATGTTTCCAAAATGTAAAATCAGTTCCATAGGGAGTTGCCTCAAAGAATCATTTTCCCAATAAAGAAGAAATTGCAAAATGAGTTTTAACTTCTTTCACTTAATAACAAAGACTACAAAAGAAAGATAGGGAAGGAGGAGAAGGAGGGGAAGATGGGGAAGAAGAAAAAAGAAAGTGAGAAAGGAAAGGGGGAGGGAAGGAAGGAGGGAAGGTGAAAAGAAGGGAGGAAAAGAATGAGAAGCAAAGGTGTGCTTGACTTACTTGCACCATAGACATGTCTGACCCTCCTTACTCTTTATCATTGTCTTTTTTAAAATTCTTATTTATTTGTTTGTTTGTTTACTTTTAATTTTATTTTGGTATCTTACAACATCAGTTGTCTTTGTGGTTATTGACCGACCGCCTTGGAGATACCCCTCTCTTCCTAAACCCCACCCCGATCAATCCAACTTCTCTCTCCTTACTGTTTGCTGGTCCTTGTTTAGCCCTTTAGTCCCCCCCCTTTTTTTTTTTGGGAGCAAAGTCCTTCTCCTGGGTAAGGGCCTGTGTTCCTGGGGCCCGGTAGACTGTTGCTCAGATTTCTAGTTGACAGCCGGTTCAAGCTCATTCAGAGTCCATCAGTGCCTGTTCCTCTTTACAGGGTGTCTCCATTCTCTTCTCAGTCCCTTTTTAGCTTGCTTTCCTGCCTTCCTTCCTGCCTTCCTGCCTTCCTGCCTGCCTTCCTTCCTTCCTTCCTTCCTTCCTTCCTTCCTTCCTTCCTTCCTTCCTTCCTTCCTTCCTTCCTCCCTCCCTTCCTTACCCACCTTGTAGTTCTGACTTCTGGCCTTGACATCTGCAAGGAGACATATGTCAGCTAATGGCTAGTCTGGTTGGTCTCCTCAACCATGGTCTCCTGTCCAGCTGTCAAGCAGCTGCCATGTTTCCCTCCTCCCAGAATTCTGGCTTCTAGGCCCCAGTGACAGTGACGGTGTTGGAATAGTCCCAATAGGTTGTCTCTGTAATTGGTCTCACAGTCCTGTGTTCAGTGGTTCTCTCCAAGCTCTTTTTGGGTCCTACCTAGGGGAAGTGTGTGTCCAGGGCTTTTAATCATATCCCTCTCCTCATCTGTTTCTTCTACTGGATTGTTTATGGTTTTTTGTTCCTGATGAGCACTGACTGGAGAGTGAGTAAACCAGAGGAGAAGAGTGTCCCCGCTCCCCCCACACCCCAGCAGGGCTTCCCCCACCTCCTGTGAAGCCAAGAGAGGGACTCTGTGGGGTACCCGCACCCCAAACCCTGTGTTCCCCTAACCTCTTTGTCTTTGAGTAAAAGTAGCTGTTGAAAGAGCAAGACTGCATGTCTTTAATTGCAACTTACAGAAGCGAGGCCGAGGCTAGGAATTGCTTGAGTCCATGGGTTCCTTCCCGGGGGTTCGAGACCCACCCAGGGTCTCAATAGCGAGACCTACTCTCAAAAAATAGCTGGGCATGGTGGCACATCCTATAATCCTAGCTGCCTAGGAGGCTGAGACTGGGGATTGCTTGAGTTTATGGTACCCTGGGCAAAATGAGCCTGTGGTTCCCCAGGCAACAAAATGAGACCTAATCTCGAAAAAAAAAAAAAAAAAAAAAACCAAAAAGCAAGATGGCTCTCCATGGCAAGTCAGAGGAGCTTGATCTTTTTTTCTAAGTTGGTCAGAGGGAAACAGGAAAGCTGTCACATTTCTGTTCCTTTTCATAAATGATGTCCGGGTGCTTAAAAGTTCTTCCTCCCGTAATGGATTTTGGTGGTGGTGGGTGTGGTATGAGGATAGATGGATGTGGTATAAGGACATGACCATTATTTGCATTTCCCTCATAATAGGACATGAAGAACATTTTTTCATGTACTTGCTATCTAACTATATGCCTTTGGAGAATTATCTAGTTCCTCTGCCCATTCTTTAAGTGACTTATTTGCTTTCTTCTTGAATTATATGCATTCTTTGTAAATCTTGGAAATTTGCCACTTGGTGTATCTATGATGTATGAATATTTTCTCCCATTTGGTGTAGTGTCTTTTCCTCGGGCATGTCTCACCACCCACCACCTGTTCAATAAATGTAAATAAATCTCTATGCCTCCTCTATGCAGTCTGTGCAAGCACCAAGCACCAAGGTGTACTTCAGATTTACCCCAAGTATTAAGATTCTTTTGGCATATTGTTTGTTTCTATGATTAAATGGTTAGATATTATTTTTGGGACCCAAGCAACATTTTCCCCTGTAACTACCTTGGAACTGAATATTTCTTAATAAAGATAGAGAATTATTTGTAAGGCTCTATCACTTCAAAAAATTGGTCTTCGGGAACACCAAATATGGTATAAGATTTAAAAATACATATCTATCAAAGAAATAAAAATTCTTGAAAATGGTTAATATAAAATAAATATAAAAGACTTGTATTATTAGTTGTTCTAACACAACAATTATATAATATATAAATATATATAATATAAATGCCTGTCTCTATAATAGCAATATATATATATCGATTGATAAGCATGAAGAAACAACATAGATGATAGCTTATAAAATATGCAAAAGTATAATAATATTTGAAGGTCACTTGTGATTAATGACAAGTGCATATTATAGCTCTCAAGGCAACCATTGCATTTTTACAGAGGTATTAAATAATTATCCAATAATGAAAATTACATTGAATTTTATTAATATAAAAGTAATCCAAGATATGCCAGGAATTAAAGGAATTCAAGAATAAGACATAACAGGAACAGATATTTTTCTATGCTAATCTAAGGCTGATTCAACATTTGACCATTTAGTGTAATGTGCTATATTAACACACTAAGAAAGAAAAAACATATAATCCCATCTATTTGTAATATAGGGTTTTATTTTTATAAGAAATATGCTGAGTATTGTTAATCTTCCTGTAGCATCTTCCCATAAAGGAATATGGCAGGAATCCATATGCTTAGTTGTAGATTATTAGAATTACAGGAAGAAAACTTCTGATTTTATTTCCTTAGCCATATAGATTTCTGTTCCTAGAACAATGGTGCTTAACCCTGACTCTCCATCAGCATGAACTGTGAGATTTTAAAAAGTGAAAAATTTCAGTGATGCACCCCCAGAGCTTCTGAATTGATAGAACTGGCACTCTGCCCAGATATGTGCATTTATACAAAACTCAATTGGAGGCGGTGATGCCTCTTCATGGCAGACAATCATCGTCCTTGAAACATTAAGGACCAAATGTCAACTTGTCATGTGACTTTTATCTAAACACAGACATTCATATTGGAGCCTTCAAGACACTCTGGGGAAAAAAAATGAACTGGTTAAAGAAAAAGGCTACACAAGTCTGAAGGGGAAGTCAGGCTGTTTAAAAGTAATAGATGACACTGAAAATATTTGGGAAAAGGTAAAACATTTTAGTTTGACATACATATTTATTTTAGTTTCTAGGTGTTGGCTCATCATCACATTTTTTGTCGATTAAGGGTGGCTTTGATATCATAATGAAATGGCACTATTAATCTCTCTCCATAAGCATATATAATATATATGTATACATAATATATGTATGTTTATATCATATTTGTATGTTTCTATTTGTCATTATCCTTTTATTTTATAATTTAGACTCCTCTCCTGTCTCTCACTCAATAAAATACATCAAAGAACAACACCAACCATCAGTAAGAAGTGTGTTTATGTACACTATAAAATTCTTCCAAATACATTCCAGTTTTCCTGCTGACACTGAATTCTGATTATCAACTGGACAAAACAGTGTTGTCCTGAAAAGTAATTTTACCTTTTACCATTATAAGCAAAGAATATAGTCTTTAGAAAATTATAAATCGAATACAAAATCAATGAAAATTTCTTTTAAAAGGTTAACTTTGAAAATTATATTGTTTTTTAAAATTAAGAAACTAAAAGAAAGCCACCAAAAAAAGAATTATTACAAGTAACTACTTTGATATAGTTTTCAAAGATATTTTTCTCATGCAATCATGACAAAATAGGAACACTTTATAAAAATAAAATCAAATATGCTTTTTCTTTTTTATTCTAATGTTCATATTATTTACTGTAAAACTCATTTATTATTTTTTAATAGAGTTTTCATTTATTCCCAGTTTGCCTTGTTTTTCTTTTATCAGTTTTTGTTTTTCATTTAACTTAATGACTATTATTGATAGTTGCCTAACAGAGACAGGTTAAAACTTATCCACCAGAAAGTGGAACTACCATTCAATCTAGCAATCCTTCTTCTGGGAATATACCCCAAAGATACGAAAACACTATCTGAAAAGGATTCTTGTACTCAGGTGTTTATTGCAGTTCTATTTACAATAACAAGAATATGAAAACAATCCAAATGCCCCAAAATGGACAGATGATTCTGAAAGTTGTGGTATATTTATCAATGGAATATTATTCAGCAATCAAAAAGACAGGTTTATGCATTTGTAATAACATGGATGGAGCTAGAAGGAATCATGCTAGTGGAAATAAGCCAGACAGAAAAAGAAATACCAGACCTTCTTACTTATCTGTGGGATTTAGGGACCACAAACAAACAAAACGACAGTAAAACTTAAAACTAACAAATTGTCAGCAGAACTAAAGCATAGAGCAAAGAAGGGGGGGTAAAATCAGGAGAAAGATGGGCATAAGAGTTGGTAAACCATAAAACCATAAAACAATGGTTCACGGGTCACAGGGTGGTGGGAGAACCTTGGGGTATACAATGATATATGTAATTATATATATTCTAGATAATATAATATAAAATTATATAAGATATGTAATATACACTATAATTATATAATATATGAATATCGTATATATTATACTAATATAAGTCTATATCATGTTAATATAATATACTATATAATTAATAAATATATTAATTATATTTAAAGTAATTCTATTTAAAGTAATAAATGTACTATATTATTTATAGAAAAATATATACAATATTATATATACAATTAATTTAAAAAAATTTTTTAAATATATCCATCAGATATCAGCTATGTTCTGTGTGGATAATACACATAATCACTAATCCATCTACTTCTGATCAGCATGGAAAGTCTGGAGAGTTTTTGTTTCATGCCTGTGAATGCTTGTAGCATATTACTGAATATGCCACAATTTTCAAACTTAAATTTGATATTCTGATCAATACTTTTGAGAGAGAAAATGAAGGTAATAAAAATTACTACGACTTATTGGGTATTTGTTTGTCAAGCACCATGCTTAGTAATTTATATGAATTATGCCAACTAAGGACATGTTCAAAAAGAACCTGTGAATTAGGCACTGCAGCTGTTCTTTATTTGTAAGTGGAATAACTAAAGTGCAGTTATTTCCAAGCAATATTCAAAGTTTTATCCAGATAATACCTTGAAATTCCTTGATATCGTATTCATATCATTTCCTCTTTTCCTTTTCTCTCTTCTTGCAACTTGGGACTTTTATAAGATTCCAGAGACAGTGAAATTCATAGTTGATTTAATCAAATAAGAGTTGCCAGAGTAGCAAATAAAAATACAAAAATAAAATTAGAGTTCAAGTAAAGGATAGTCTTTTAAATGACTTTACACCCATGGTATGTTTTGGGGACAGCTTCTACCAAAAAAAAAAAAGTTTCTTGCACATTTTAAATTCAGATTACTTGGAAATTTTGTATTTTGTCTGGTAAGTCTAATCCAAGTAGAGGAAATACAGTTTTTAAGATTTCACTTCCTAAGGAGATACTTACTCTTGTGTCCCAGGAAAATATAGATATAAGGCATTACAAATGTTGCTTGCTGAGTTTTCTTATATTAAAAGAACATCTAAAGTCCACAATTAAAAGCATTCCCTCCCTCTCCAGAAACTGTCCTTATGAAAATCTCTCTCAAATTCCTAGGAAAATGAAAACCAACAACTAGCCACCAATCATACAATGTTAAACTACCTTAAACAGAGTCCTGTTGCGTCCAAAACGTGTACCCTCATGGAAGTATACACTGAGAAATAGAGATCAGTCTTTCTGAAATGGAGATTATTAGTTGGGGAGATCCCCAATGATCCTACTTCTGCCCCACACCCCTACTGTACTGCTAGCTCAAAACTAATCTGGAGAGAGCACTTTAGCTAATCCAATGAGATGGCTGACAAGCAACAATGATGAACTGCCCAAAGTGGGGAGTGTCTTCCCCAGTTCCAGTAAAACTGATGCAGATGTTAAAGGCAGGCAGTCGGAGACCCCATTCCCTTCCTCTTTGGCAAACACCCTGACTATCTTCAGCTCCTCCTGGCACTAGCCCCAGGACCCCCATCTGCCACAATGTTGAGGCTCTCCAGGATGACTTGGTTATTCAAAGTTAGCATGCCACTTGATGCGGTCTATTTAAAACATATTAGGAGCTTGGATTTTTTCTCCCCTATAATTTAGAAGGCAGAACAGAGAGGCAGTTTGCTCTTAAAACAATGCAATTGAGCGCTTCTGAGCTCTTGTCAGATGACTTCTCTTCCATGGAAAGTAACACCCTTGATGTGTGCCAGAGATCTGTGCAACCTCAGATTAGTGAGAGAAAGCTCACATAGCATGTGCTTAACTCTGAGCCTTGGAACATGCTGAAGTGACTGGAGTGGAAGATATCAAGGAAGATATGTGAGTGGCAAGCAGGAGACTTTGGTCTAGTTAACTTTTTCTCAGTATTGCCCTCTTGAGTGGTGTTACCTTAGGATAATTGCTAAGTACTCTCTTATCTAAAATAGGAGCCCTGGCTAGATTATTTTAAAGATCTTTCTGAAAGTAAAGGTTTATGACATTTTGTATTAGCAGTTTCCCCCCCCTGGAGATTATTTTGCTTTGTTCATTCTTCCAGCTATGCCACAGCTTGGGCAACAGTCATAAATCACAGTGCTCTCTGGCTCTCTAACAACTCTTTTAAAAGCCTTTATGTAACAAGCCAGCATAAGAAATATCAAGGGCTGCTGCTCAAAGGGCCTCTGGAAATAAAGATAAGGATGGATGATTCTTAAAAACAACAAACAAACAAACACCCAAACACCCAAAATAACCCAAGCATGAGATCATACATAAGAAAAGACAGAGAGCTAAAGTAACAGAAGGAAATTTCAGATAATTGGATAAGCAGGAAAAGAACACAGAGGTCTGTGCAGTAGTGTGTTAGAATGAACTTCTATCACTTTGAGGGGGTGGTAAGTATTATGCAGGAAAAAAGGGAAGGGGACTGGAACACAAGGGGAGGAACAAGTTTAGACTGTGGATGAAGAGCCGTGTGCATTCTTCTGGTGAGTTGAAGGGCTACACACTTTCCCTAAATATTCTAACGAAATGAATAAAGCATGTTCAATCACATACACAACCGCCAATTTCTACGCTTGGATTCTTGGGCTATATGACAGAAAGGGGATAGGGAGGCAAGGTAATGAGTGGGGTGGAGTAATTGGGTAGTGGTTCATATTATGGAAGAAATTAGTCATGTGGGAAAGTGAATGTGGAGGAAATGATGGGGAGAAGAGCAGTGACGTGTGTCTATCCTCCCTGGGAACACTGAAAAACAGCAACCTCCTCAGGAACTCTTGACAGTGTTGGCAAGAACTCTGAATGGTGAGTACATAAGGAAAAAAGCAAATGTCTCTCAATTATTCCTGTTCACTTCATTGAAAAGTATATAATTCAGTAACAGTGCAGAAAGAATCCTCAATTTGACAGAGACTTGAGTGAGATTTCTGGGATTTTTTTTCCCCTTGGGCAGCTGATGGGTAACATCTTTCTGGAACAGTATTAAGAGGTGGGTTTACCCTGAGATTCAGAGGGAGTTAGCAGCTAAACTAAGTCCCTTTTGGATAGATGCAAACTTCCCAGTCTAGGAACACAGACTATGTTGCTCCCTATTCTTTTCATCTATTCTGCATTTCTATTACTTTTTTTTCATTCACCTGGATGTAAAAGTTTTGAGCATATGCTTATCTGATTAAGAGAAAGGAAGTGTGTTGGGTGTGTGTCTTTGACTCTTGTCAACTTATGTTAAGTATACTTCATGTTTTCTAACAAAAACTGAAACTGAAGCATGAAGCATGAAGCATAAAACTGAAGCATGAAGACACAAGATAGGAAGGAGTCTTAAAATATAGATGATAATAGAACAGAGAGGAATGGAATTAGTGGAACACATAATGAAGAAGATCATGCCATATATGTAGATATATATACATATATATATAATAGTAACATGTTACTATTTTATCAATTGTTTTCACAAGAGATATCCAGATTGGTGAGGATGGGGAAATGATTCTCCTATGCACTGTTGATGAATATTAGAGAGGAGTTTTTAAAACTTTACCTAAACTTTAAATGTATGTACATTTGAAGCAACAATTGCTTTTGTTAAATCTCTTCTATAGATATTGTAGAAGTTCTCTACATTATAGCAAAAATAATAATTAAATTGCTTGTCACAGCAAAATACTGTAAGCAGTCCTAAACACACACAGATAAAATCATATACTAAAAATGTATGTACATCCTACAAATGTGCACACTTACAGGTAGAAGACAAAGGTGGTAGATGAGAGAGATAAATTGAAGAATTGAATGTGAGCTCTAGAAAGTACCAAATAGTTCATTTTCTAGCTGTACAAACTCATATCCATTAATTTCCTATGTAGTTAGAAATACAAAAATATTAGCAGTTTCTTTAGGTGGGGAATTTGTAGGGAAGTTAGGGTCTTCCCATGTTTCTGTATATATTTCTAATCCATTTAAAGTTATTACTGACAGTCTGTAACAATTTTTGTAATTTAAAACTCAGTAAGAAAAGTTAGCTGTCATAAAGCACCACATAGGTAAGTTAGGTGAATTTTAAAAACAGTGAAGTGATACAGGGATCCAGAAAAGATAGAGTAAAATTCCAGCTGGCTTACTCATGAAGGATTGATGAAAGGGGTTACATTTAAATTAGGTCTCAGAGGATACAGTATTAGAGTCCACAGAATGTGGGTGTAAGCTTCATCTTATCTGCCAACTCACAGCAAGTTTCCGGGCACAATGGAAATAACTTCACATCAGATTTCTGAACTGTGGGTCTGGAATATGAAAAATTTACTTACTGAAGAAACTAGGTCTGCCTAATGCTTCTGTATCTCTTTTTAAAATAAAGGATTGTAAACAAATATTTCTTAAGACACATTCAGCTCCACCATAGTGTTATTTGAATAGAAATGAGTATTTTTGGTGGAGGAACAAGAAAGTGGAAATATATAACCTTCATTTTAAAATTAGTGAGTAAACTGTTCTCTCCCCTACACACACACACACACACACACACACACACACACACACACGGTTAATAGATAAAGTTAACAGCAAACACTATTGAAAAGGTTAATGTCAATCAGAGTGTAGATGACTAAAGTTCAGGCTAACAAGGATAAGCTTTCTCTATTGGGAAATCACTGTTGGTTTCAGAGTAAAAGGATATCATTTTCAGACTAATGCTTTAGAGACTGTAATTTGGTATAAAGATATGAGGGACTAGAAATAAGGGGGAGTGATAGTTGGAAGTCCTGTCCATAAACAACAGTTTTAGTGACAATATCTTGCATTGCATGTTGGTCATGAGTATAGAAAAAGAGAAATTCCAGAACTGGTGCTATCTTAACCAACATAGACCTTGGGGTTTAATTGTGCCATTTTACTAGTAATATTTCAGTTTGAAGAATGAAAGATGTTAAACAGAAATATGAATGTCATTGTAGTCTCCTGTTGGAAAAAAGAAAAAAAATTCAAATGGAAACTCTGGGTAATATTTATTCGTGCCTTGGAGTTTGATTTATAAACTATAGGGGGTACATTTAAAAATCTATATTCTTGCCAGTGTATGAAAATAAGATGATCTCCTTAACTCAGTTCACACAAGTACATTGCATTAATAGCTGAGACCCACAAAGGACATAGACAACACACAGAAAGGCAACAAGAGCTCCCCAGTCATATTTGAATTATGCAAATTTTATGCTAACATGCAAAATACTGGGTGGTTTTAAGTTTTCCAATATTATGCTAGTTTTGTAAAAAGAAAAATACTTTAATTTTTGTATTTCCTTTCTAATTTGCATGTCCCTTGTAAGCAATTTAACTCCACTGAATAAAGACAACCCTTTGAGCTATGGTTGCTGGGTATTACAACATTGTTCTCTGAGAAGACTTGACCTCAGAGAACTGGTGGTGATTTGCCCAAAGACAGGAAGCTAATTAGTGATAGAGCTAGAGTAAGTACCCAAGTTGCTATGCTGATAACACGTCTCAAAGTGCAGCAACAGAGAGTGATCTCTCATACAGCATCAGAATAGATGAAAATCTTCTCCAGAAAAAAAATGGTTTCTTGATGATTATATGATAAGGTTTATGATGTAACTAGCCATATATTGAAGAATAAAGCTGCTGCTGCATGGGGCCATAACTACAGATGAAGATTGTCACTGAGAAGACACATTCCTCTCTCTAGTGTATCCATCTGAGCCAGTGTTTGGTGATAATAGATTTCATGTTGACTTTTAAGGTATGGGGTGAGCTCACTATTGTTCCTGATCTCTCATTCTTCTACAACCCAATACCACTTTTCTTCTTCTCAAGCTAAGAAAGATCATTGTACTTTTCTTCTATGTGGATCTATAACATGCAACAAGTTGCTATACCTCATAACCACAGTCATTTTTTCCACTGTGGCCATTTCAAAAACTAACCATGAAAAATGAAGCATTTATTTGCACATTGTAAAGTGAATGTAGACTTTGTGGCAGTTGTTAAAACACTAGAGTGCTTCCTGAGCTCTCCTGAACAGTTAATGAAGAATAATCAAGCATTCTTTGTTTTGAAAGTGAAGTTGAATTTTGTGCTTATATGCAGGAAGGGGTGACATGGAGGTGGAATGTTATCCTATATGAAAACCTTTTATTATTTTCATTAATTGCATCTGCTGTAAAGGAGATATTCCTGTAGGTTTGGATGTGTGTACAAGTGCTTTGGTTACTGGGGGAAGGCAAAAGGTAAGGAAGAGAAATCATTTGCTAACAATACAGATATTTCCTGTTGGCAGATGAAAGCTAAGGAGGTAAGTTTGGCTGAGAAAGAATCAGAATCTTGGAGTGCAATATGGTTCCAAGAAGGGACAGGATAGGTCAACATGGAATACTTGAGTCAAGGGCACTATTTGGAATAGTCACATCTGACCATCTTGGCCTGTGTTATCCTCTCTACCAGGTTCAGTTGTTCACATGGAAATCTACAGAGGAAGTGACCTCTGTGGTCCAGAAGGGCATAGTACTGTGCTTACTGCAACAGACATGAGCATAGCTGCTACATATTGATTTTATTCAACATCCCCACCCCCCAAATATTTCCTAAATATCTTTGTTATTTTAATGTCATAAAATGTTCTAGGTCTAATTTCTTGAGATTCAAATGATCCAGTATGAAATGAAATCCACTAAATGTAATGTATCCTTAAATAACTACCTAACTTGAATGATTTTGCATATGTGGGTTGAATTGTTTATTTCTGTTTTTGTTTTGTGAATTTATAGATGGATTCCTAAAGCCAGCTCTCTATCTTAATATAAAATATATCCTTAATATATATTTTATGCATATGTCTTATTCAAATTTAGATTTCAGGCAAGAAAGTCATATTGACAAATAATATTGACATCTCTATAGTAACAGGAATACCTGGTGGCTATTATAAGGGAGACATCTGTAGATCAATAGTGTAATGATTACTATTTCCTGCCGTGTGTATTAAGAACTTCACAAGTGAATCTTAAAAGTAATAGATGTTTTTATTTAATTTCCCATTTGTTTCAACTCTCCAGAGGACTTATGAATCAATCAAACCGGGATACCAGGTCACTCAAAAAAGGAAATTAAATTTTAAATAAAGCATGGGAAAGTCAGGTGTATATGTACATGTCTCTCTGTGTGTGGGAGTATTTCTGGAAATTAACACAGCCACTAATAACTGGAGCTATTCCTAACAAAAGAATGAAACAAAGTATGGCACACAAATTCAGAAGCCTGTGTTTGGTTGTTAATTCTGTCATTCCTAACAAAAAGTGATCTTAGAAGAGTTAACCTTTCCCTTGTTTAGTTTCATCATTTAGAAAAGAGAGAGAATTGCTACTTTGCATTTTTATATTGTTTCTGGGAAGGTCAACTGAGCTATGAGATTGCACAGGAGTAAGAGGGTGTTTCTATGAAAACACCAAAAACTGGATTGTGATAATGCAAGATCATTATCCCCTGGCATAGTTCAATGTGGGAGCATTCTTTCTTAAAGGAGTTGAACAAATCTCCTGAAAACTTACTCCATATTGTGTTCTAGTAAAAATATAGTCTCTATTCATGCTCATAAACCATGTTATTTATTTGTCCAGGAATTACAATTGAAAATCTTTCATAAACTGCTCTAGACTCTAGGATGCAACAGGGAACAAGCATGAATCCAACATGGGGTTACTTAAATTCCATGAAATTCTTTGTGCTGCCAGGGAAATAGAGTATAGAATAAAGATTCATGCAACGGAGACTTAATCAGTATTCATTATTTGTAAGATAGTGAAAGAAGCTAGTTTGGGCAGAGGGAAAGTTTAACTAAGATCTAGTTGTAAGTAGGACAACAGAATTTCCCAGATGCAGCTTGGGTTGGAATTGCCTTCAGTCTAGTCATGGTGCACCTAGTGGTAGGTTGCACCTGAGAAGGGACAAAACCTTAAGAGAGACAGCTGCCTCAAATTGAGCTAAGGGCAATGTCCGGTGGAGTGGATCTGTAACCATGATCTGTCAGCAGACAGAATTCACCAAACCTTGGATAATGAATGCTTGGTTCCTACAGGAATATCTGATGCATCTTAGCACCAAGAAAAACAAGTAAATGTATGTTATGCCCAGCGGTAACAGGAATGATGCATAAAACTCACTGAGGCATTCTTGTCTGAAGCACAGAGGAAGCATTTTTACATAAAAGGCAAAAAGGATGTTGAAACAAGATTAAGAGAAGTGAAAGCTTGGAACTTGCAGTTGGTATAGTCAGGACTTTCCAAATAGAGAGGAAAGTACTGCAAAAGCTCCAAGGTGGTTGATAGGTTTCCAGAACATCAAGGAAGCCACTAACAGATGAAGTCAGAGGACTGGAAGGGGGACAGGGAGAATTATACAGTGTCATAATCACCAACTATTGAGTATCTACTTTAGCTAGACCTGATGAGCAAGATATGAGTAGGCCAGAATGAGTAGACTCCTGATAGAGTTGATATTCAAAGAAAACAGAGTGATAACTAATAAAAATTTTAAAAATATATTCAATATTGGTCAGCACTAAAAAATTCTGAAATAATAAAAAAACAAAATCAATTAGTGAGCAGGAAAATACATACATTCTGAAATATACACATTTGAAAAGGTAATATTACAGCTAAGACCTGAATCACCTAAAAAATAATATCAGAACTTGTAGGTTACCAGCTATATACAATTTACACAGATACATATTTTTCCCCATTTCATTTCATCACAATGTGGCCTTTGGGAAAATTCCATCAGGCAGCATTATCTTTCATTGTGCTGATCTCACTAGCCAAGTTGTGGAAACTATTGGACTGATTCAAATGCAGTTGGGTCAAGAATTCCTAGATTCACTGTTTTGTGATGGGAACAGAATACTGACCCATCCGAACTCATTAAAATCACTTCTGGAATACAAGAACAATTAATATTCAGAGAACACATTAGAAGAATTGGTCTAATTGAGCTACCATTTGTCAATTTTTCATTACCTTATTTAATTAGAACTTGGTGAATGAGACTAAGATTGTCTCCTATATGAGTCAATTAACTTTGTGCAATTCCACAGTTGCTTAGCAAATCATCTCAGTTAGCATTTTAATTCAATTCACCTTAAAAAAGGCTCATTAATGACTAATCAGGCGCAAAACACAGTGTTACATGCAGTAAGTGTACGTCAGTGATCAATATGTGATCCATGTCTCTGGGATGATTACAAGAGAATTAGAGAATGTGATATTTATGAAAGAATAAAGCACAGACTGACACAGATAAGTATTATGGAAGCACTGTGGCCAGTCATTAATTATTCAACCCTGCTTTAGATCACAAACAGGTAAGAATAGTGAATTTAAGTAACCAATCAAAAAATAGTAAAATAGACTTTTAAGAGCATGTCTTGACTACCATTAACAGCAAGTATATAATAGAACAGATAAATTTACTTTTTCATTTTTCACAGCTGTTAAGTGTTTAGGTCATGCCCTCCCCCTACTTCTCATATGTTGAAAACAGCCACTAGTACTTCAAAGTGTGACCTTTTTTGGAGATAGTGTATTTATCAAATTAGAATTAGATATTAGGGTGCATCCTAACCCAATATGACTAAAAGTCCTTAAGAAAAGGCAAATTCGATCTCTGAATGTTTTGTAGAATTCACTTGTGAAACCATCTCATCCTGGGAGCATTTTGATGAGCATTATACTTATATTACTAAAACTCTTCCAAAAATTGAGAAAGAAGGAAAATTGATTAATATATTCTATGAAGTAAACAACCAATACAAAACAAAGATAACAAAAAAGAAATAAAACTGCAGACCAATCTCCCTAATGAACACAGATGCAAAAACTCTAAATAAAACCAAATCCCACAAAGTGTGAAAAGGATTATAAACCATGACCAAGTGGGATTTACCCCAAGGGCAAAAGAATGGTTCAGCATTCGAAAATCACTCACCATAATCCATCACATCAACAAAGAGAAAATCAAAAACCATATGATCATATCAATAGACACAGAAAAAGCATTCAATAAATTCAATTTAAAAAGCATTCGATAAAATTGATAAATTCAGTAAAGTTCAGCATCTATTCATGATGAAAGCCCTTGAAAAACTTGGGAATAGAAGGAACATATCTCAAGATAATAAAAGCTGTATACAATAAACCCACAGAAAACATCCTTAATGGTGAAAAACTAAAATCATATCCATTAAGATCTGGTACCAGGCAAGGATGCCTATTCTCACCACTACTTTTCAACATAGTCCTGGAAGTATTAGCAAGAGCAATAAGGCAAGAGAAAGATATAAAAGGAATACAAATAGGGAAAGAAGAAATGAAACAATCATTATATGCAGATGACATGATACTTTGTGTAGAAAACCCCCCAAAAATCCACAGAAAGACTAACTGAAAAAACTAAACAGCTCAGTAAGGTAGCCAGTTACAAAATCAACATAAAATCAACGTGCAAAACTCAGTTACCTTCTATGTGTGAAAAGTCAGTTAAAAGAAAGTAAAAAAAAAGAAGTTTCACTTACAATCATACAATGAAAATTAAATACTTGGGAATAAATTTAACAAAAGAAATGAAAAGCCTATACAAAGAAAACTATAAAACACTGTCAAAAGAAATAGAGGACATAAAGAAATGGAAAGACACCCCATGCTCATGAGTTGGAAGAATTAGCATTATCAAAATGTCCATCCTACCAAAAGCAATCTACAGATTTATTATAATTACAATAAATATTTCAATGATATTTTTCAAAAAAATAAAACAAAAATTACTGAAGTTCATATAAAATGATTAAAGACCCCAAATAGACAAAGCCATTCTGACCTAGAGAGAGAATGGGGCATTATACTTCCAGACCTTAAACTATATTACAAATCCATGCTAATTAAAATAGCATGGTACTGAAACAACACACACACACACACACACACGTGCGCACACACACACACACACACACCAGTGGAACAGATGTGAATGCCCAGAAATAAAGTTACACATTTATGGCCAAGTAATCTATGATAAAGGGGCAATAAATATACATTGGACAAGAATAGTCTCTTCAACAAATGGTGCTAGGAAAACTGAATGGCTGCATGCAAAAGAATGAAACTTACAGCATTTAAAATTCAACTCAAAATGGATAAATGGCCCAGATGTAAGACCCCAAACCATTAAATACATAGAAGAAAACAGGCAAAACACTCCACAACCTATACCACAAAAACATCTTTCAGGACACATATGTACACATATGTACATATGTACATCTTTCAGGACACATATGTACAGAAAATAAGTGGAAATATAAGCAGTTGGGGCAACATCAAACTAAAAAGCTTCTGTACAGTGAAAGAGTCGATAACCAAAACAAAGAGACACCCAAACAAATGGGGAAAAATTTTTGCACTCAACTGACAAGGGTCTGGTATCAAAGATCGACAAAGAATTCACACAACTTAGCAAAACCAAGGCAAAAAGTCTAGTCAAAAAATGGGGAGAAGAACTTAAAAGACATTTCTCTAAAGACAAAATACAAAAGGCCATATGCATATGAAAAAATATCAACATCACTTATAATCAGGGAAATGCACAGCAAAACCACGAGACACCATCTTACACCAGTAAGAATGATCCATATCAAAAAATGGGCAACAACAAGTGCCAGTGTGGAAGTGGAGAAAAAGGAACACTCTTTCACCATTGGTGGGAATGCAGATTGGTCCCACTATAGAAAGCTGTGTGGAGGACCCTCAAACTATAGAAAATGGAACTGACATTTGATCCAGCAATTTCACTACTAAGAATCTACCCAGTGGATACCAAAACACTAACTCATGTACTCCCATGTTTATAGCAGCACTATTTACAATACCCAGGATTTGAAAACAATACAAATGTCCCCAAAACAGAAGAATGGGACAGAAAGTTGTAGTATAGTAGTATATTAACACAATGGAATATTATTTAGCAATCAAAAATACATATTTGATGCATTTGGATAACAAGGATGGGCTTAGAAGGAATCATGTTAGTAGAAATAAGCCAGAAAGAAAAAGACAAAGACCAGATGATCTCACTTATAGGTGGCATATAGGGAAAACAAACAAAAGGTCAAGAAGAAGTCAAAACTAACAAGCTGACAGCAGAACTAAAGCATACAGAACTAAAGTTAGGAAGGGGGATAAGAGGGAGGGAAATCAAAGAAGGGACAAGCACAAAATATCAAGATGATGGTTCATGGGTAATATGACAGTGGAAGAACCCCAGAGAATACAATGATATAAAATAAAAACTGTGAACATGAACACAGCTTTTAATAAGCTGAGGAAAGAAACTTGGGTATCTCCTTTTCATGTAGCCCTAGGAAGAAACTAATCCTGTCAACACCTTGATGTCAAACTTAGAGCCTCCAGAACTGTGAGACAATATTTTTCAGTCCTATGGGCCACATAAATTGTAGTGTTCTGTATGGTAGTCCTAGCTAGTCAATGCACTAGTTATGTTCCCAGGAAAGACTAGTAACTAAGGCATGGCTTAGTCCAAGCTTCCATCTTAACTAGCTCACATGGGAAATAAGAGGTTTAGAAATGTTTATATTCAAGATGACTAAAATTTATATCTCAAGTGTTTTTTTTCTCCGAAGACATTTATTGAAAATGTGTATGAGCTTTTCTTTCCTTTTAGAGAATAGAGTTATACTTTTAAAGAGTGGAGGTAAGACATAAGGAGAAAGACAATTATCAGATAATTCCACTTATATGTGAATTACAAAGACACCACACCAAAAAAAAAAGACAAAACTAAACCAAAACAAACCCTAGAAATCTGACAATAGGATGAAGGACACCAGAGAAGAAGGCGAAGATCCACCCAACAGACAGTGATGGAGGGCATCTTGGTAGTTGTAGTGGCGTAACATACATCTCAAGTTGTGTGAAACTATACTTCTAAATCATATAAAATGTTACCTTATTATCTCAATATAGAAATACAAATTTAATTTTAAAATAAATGAGTAATACAAAAAAAAAAGAATAGGGTTCATATAATTTAATCCAGGATTTGCAGGATGACACAGAATTATTTTGCCAATTTGTAGTACAAAAATGCCTTCAAGGACCGTTGGGTGCTAAAGGTTATGTGGTTTTTGTTTGTTTGTTTATTTTGCTGTGGCTTTGGACAGCTCATATTTCTTAAGGTTTTGGAGTTATTTCTTTCCTGTTTTTCTTTCTTAATTTTTTCACTACTGACTGGTTGTTAGTCATTTGTTCTCAGTGTCTTATCAACCTGGTTCTTAATTTTTATAACTAGATTCAGTTAATCTTCAATTGGTTGGGAAATCAGCGAACAGAGTGACAAGGAAAAATCAGTAAAGTCAGAAGCAGTCCAGAATGAGGAACTCTCCCAGACTCACTATTCAACCTCACCTCATGACAGGTATAGAGTCAGGATGACCTGCCCACAACCCACCTCACCTGTCAGGAATTACTGGCTACTTGACTCCTGCATAGCAAGCAGCTCCCAATTATCCAGGAATGCTCTGAAACCCACTTACCACCTGACATTGGGGGCTCAGCCTTTTGGGACCTACCCCATGAGCCTATTGGTGTAAATGGATAACGTCTCTTCTCTCTATCTCTTCAAATTATTGGTCGTCTTCCTGGGACCATTGCCTTAACAAGAATATGTCAGAGTTCTGTATATAAAAGAAGGGACTTAATAGGTTTAGTAAGTGTATGAGAAATCTCATGAAAAGTGTCTTATGGTTTCTTTTAAACACTTTTTTTGAGGCAAAGGAGGTTTCTGTTTACTTGTTTCATAGCCCAAGTGCTGCATTTGGTGGAAATCTGTCTTCTAAGTGAGTGATTAATTTAGTACTTAAACATGAGGCTGATTGGTTTCCTCTTCCCAAGCGTATGCTAATCTCCTATGACTGATAGCACTGAATACTACAACGATCATGGTCTTAGAATGAGTATCTCTCTGGTTTAAAAAACACAATTTTGGACATTTGGGGGGGAATAGCAGCCAGTTTTGGAGAACAGAAACCCCTTCATTTTCTAATTCAAACAATCTGAATGATTAACCTGTAGAGTAGATTCTCCTATGGAAAACATACATGCTGGGATACAAACTCTTTAAAACCTTGTCTCTGGACCATGCTGGACAGAAGTCAGATTTGGTGACATTAGTCCTGATCCAACACTAGCTCTGACCACTCCCTTCTGCTCCTTTCCTGTTTGCTTGTTTTAATCCTCCTGCCTCCTGTCCTCACTTCTCCCCATTCTATGACCTCTCTCTAGTCTGTCTCAGCCTTGACATGGCTTCATTTACCACCTAGGAGCAAATGACTCACAAGTTTCGATATCTAGCTTAGACCTTTATTTTGCATTCCAGATCTGTATTTACAACTGTCTTTTTTGTTATCCCCTGTTGTTTATCTTAAAGGTCCTTCAAATTGAGTCTGTCCCACATGAAACCTCCTTTGAGAGCTTTGTTCTCTTCCATTGTTTCCAGCTTGCATTGATGACATCACCATCTCAGATTACAGGGTGTCATCCTCAAAACCTCCCTCTTCCCCCACGAGACCGAATCGTCACCAAATTTCATAAAATTCACTTCATCAAATACTTTTGAAATCCTCTCTTCTCTAGTTTCAACATAATGCCTTTAACCAAAGTTGTTTTCATCTGTTAATTGGTCTTAGGTAATGGGCAAGTTGATGAATGTACATTTGTTCTTGTCTTCTTCCAACTCATTTTCCTTGCTGTGATCAGCAGATTTTTTCACACGCAATTTATTATAATCTTCTTTCTCTAAACACACTTTCATCCTCCAATGGCTTCCCACTGTATCATAAAGATATGATCTTATACTTGACTCTAGTTATCTGCATGGCTTCCCTCCTTTGCCAACACATTCCCTCTTATGAAAAACATTCTTAATTCCTTTAATTTTACTCATACTGGATCTTCTTTAGCTTTTTTAATTCTCCACGTTTTCTTACAAGATTTGGCCTGTGGTTCTCTTCTCCCAGCAAATATTTCCTTCCACTCTTCACCTGGTTAATTGCAACTCATCTTCAACCTGTCACCTCAATTTCCACTACCACAGACAAACATTTTCTGACATCAATGACATTCAAATCTCCTATTACACACTCTCAGAATTATGTGACCTTCATTCTACTACATTTATCATGGTTATTATTTCTCATCAAATTGGTATGATTACTTCTTTAATAATTATCTACTATACCACAAATTACATTTTTGTTCACCATTTTATCCTATATTTTATACATAATCTCACATGTTGTAGTTGCTTAAGAAATATTTAGTTAATAAATTAATGACTGAAAAATTATGATATTGCAGCTATTCAAATGTCACATGGACTTCTAAATATTGCACACAGGTCAAAGAAAGTTATGAGAAGTACTTGAGTTACAGTACAAAGATAGTATCAAAAATTATATAAATGAAAGTGACTTTACTCTTATAGAATAATACACAGGTTAGAAATGTTAGTGCCATCCCTAGATCTGGGCTTGGATTTCTAATGATTAAAGATACATTAATCAACTATCAGCTTGTCAAGAAATAGATATTAGTAGGGAAGAAATGAGGCAAGGAACAAAGAAAACCAGCATTGTCCAGAACTATGATCTCTATCTAAGTTTCAAGTTGTGCAGTCCTTTCTTAGAGCCTGGTTTATTCCCCTCTCCAAGCTTTACACAGTGTTTGCCTAAAATAGTATTACCACAAGACTTCACACTGCTCACTTATTATCATCATTCAAGTCTCTGCTGAAATGTCAGCTCCTTTGTGTCATGATTTCTCTGACTGGTTTTATCAATCAGATCAGCACAGATTATTCTGTGGAAGGAATAACAAGTAGTTATGACATCAAAAAGCAACAAGAAAGTTTTTGTTCACACTACACTCTATAGTCACTGTGAGTAGCAGGAATCACTCAGAGGAAGACTGGAGAGGATACCATCTTGAATACTGACAGTTGTTGTACCAGAGGGAAGAAGAGTCCCAGAGGTTCTCATCTTGATAATTAAGTGCTCTTCTCTGAGTCATCATCTACCCCATCAAAACACTAATCACATGATCCTATTCTACTACCACTACAACCTGTCTTTGTACCTGTAAGGCTAAGGACCAGGGGACGGGAAATATAAATATTTGACAAACAGTATAATAGCTTTAACTAGTGCAGGCCCTTGATTGTCTTTGACATCTATGGCAGTTATCATTGTTTGATATTATTATATAATATCAACCTCTATCTCAATCTAAATTTCTGTCTCTACATAGCTATGTCTGTCTCTGTATCTAGCAAATATATACATTGATATGTATGTGTATATACACACTTTTAGAAGATTTGACTAGAAGAAATTATGGCTCAATAAAAGCCACAAAGCACTGCTCATTTATTTATTCACTTACAAAATAATATTTATTTACTAGCAACCATATGCCATGCATGGTTCTATGTGCTAGAGATAATATCTGGCTAATAAAAAAAATTTCCTGCATGGATACCTTTTGTGGGGATGAAGGCAGCATATATATATATATATATATATATATATATATATATATGCTTATTATTTCCTTATTAGATTATGTAAATACATGTGACAGTATAAATAAATGTACTTTTCCTTATTAGATTATAATCAACCCTATCCCTCCCCAAATCTTAGAAATATCAAGAGGCTGAGAGTACAGACTAATTAACTATTTGAATTTAATGTAATTACTGAGTATGTTCTGTCCTCTCTCCAAGGTACTGATTAAAAAACTGGTAACTATGACTGAACTGTCCTAAGTGCTGAACATTTAGTGTCAATAAATTGCTTCTTCAAAATTGTACTCCCCTTCTCCCCACCTCCTACTCTAGGAAAATTATTGTAGCTGTTATACTTGATTGAGACTTTGGGGCATAGTGAAAGTCACACAAACAATTAGATTAGCATAAACACCCACCTGAAAATCTGGACAGCTTAAATTACTGTTAAGCCTACAACACCTGAATTATTTTCTGTCATGTTAGTGGGAACTGGTCTATTTGTTTTCCATGGCTACTATAAAAAGTAACCAACGATGTCATGGCTTAAAATAATACAAATCTTTTATATTCTGGTAGGTCAGAAGTCTAACACCCATAAAGGCACCACCAGCCCCTCATTCCTTTTATGAAAGACTCTGTTCCCTGCTAATTCCAACATTTGCAAGTTGCCTACATACCTGACTTATGCCTCCTTCCATCTTCAAATCCAGTCATGACCAGTGAGGTCCTTCTGACATCACATTACTCTAATTGATCTGTTTTATTTACCCACTTTTAAGGACACTTTTGTTTCACTGAGCCCAAATTAACAATGCAAAGCAAATTTCCTAATTCTAAGGTAATTTAATTAATTATATTAATTACATTATCATCAAAATTCCTTTTCCCATGTAAGGTAACATAAACAGAAGTTATAAGGGTGAGATTGTGGACCTCTTTGGAGGGGAAGCATTAGTCTCCCTAACAAATTTAATACAGTTGAATACTGAAATTTATAAAAATCATCATAAAATGGGGCAAAGGAATGTTATATGAGTACCTGATTTTTAAATGTAATACAGTAAGTCTCGTGGAATAAAAATCTTTTGAAATGATCTGGAATCACTTAAGATGAACATACTATTTTATTTTTCAGATTAAGAGAGTGCGACATGGATGAATTCAATGACTTACCAAAGGTCATGTAATTGGAAGAACTGGGATCAGGATCCAAAGAACTTTATACTACAACATTATTGTTGCATCCTATTTACACATACTATTTGTAATATAATTTGGAACAAATGTATCAAGTTCCTAATTTTGGCCTATAGGTTGATTTACATTACTGGAATACTTGGTGGGGGATAGAATGAGTTCATCTTTTGATGATGTTGACAAATGATCATTCTTCTAAGTATATAATGCAAGTGGTATTCCATTGTGTCAGCTGACCGAACTACAGAGGTAGATGTTTCCAGATTCATCCAGTGTATTCATGCAATTGCAATGGGGCTATATTGTACAAAGGACACATTCTTTCTGTGGGAATCTCCAGTTCAACATTTACCAATCTCACCACACAGAAGTGTGCACATAAATGGACATATGTTTGGGAGTTACTTTTAAGTGAGTAAGACAGTCACTATTAAGAAAAAGTTAGACGTTTGTGGTGCTGGAGATGGGCTTAGGGGAAAGTGAGTGGAGACTTGAGATTTATCCCAAAGGAAACTATTCATCTATAAATTCATGTTGTTTGTAAATGTATCGTGATGTGTCTTCTATACTACAGAGTCACTTTTATTCCTCAGGGCTAACTGAAAGCTAAACAAATACTCTGCATGTTTATACACAGTCGCATAGAAATGCTTAAAAATGCTGTCTCCCTAGTGCTGCTATGCTTTGTAAAACTGGCATACAAGATGCTATTTATAGCTTTAATAAAACATTTAGATTAATTTTTCCGGTTCACCGTGGATTCATTTTAAGAACCACTGTGACACGCTGGGTCCAGTATTAGAGCCTGACCCTTCTCCTTAGCAACTAGATTGCTATACATTTCAATTCTCTCTTGCACCCTGTCACCACACCCCCTGTCTCTTTTGAATAAGTTCTTTTCGTCTATGCCATCAGTTTTCTAAAGAAGCTCACAGAGAGAATTGTTACCACACAAGGGGAAAGGAGGCAAAGAAAAGAAAAATAGCAGCTCTTTCAAGACTATTTTTGTTTTTCCTTCTTATTTACCTTAAGAGTTCAACAGTATGAGTGTATGAGCTGCATCTGAGGAGCTGAGAACTTGCAGCTTTATGTGAGAACAGTACTATTGTTTCTAGCAATTTAGCAAAGGTCTGCAATGGTGGCACATTGCCTCTCTTTGACAATGCTGGTTTTTGTACCCCACCTCCCTTGGGCATATTTTGAGGTGGAACCAGGGAACTGATTCTTAGTTGTCCTCTGTTGATGTTAAGTATTGGGTCCTTTAGGACATCTCATTTTACTAGGAAAATGCATTTTTCATCATGTTTTCCCATAATCCTTGTCAGCATCCTATTTCCATTCTAACCATTTCAGTCATTATTAGACTTTCTTTACTTTTGTTCTTTATTGGTCAGGTTATTCAATCCAATTCATAGATTAAACTCATCAGGGATAGCTCCACATTAGAATCAAAAGTTACAATAAGAAGTTCTGGAGAGAAGAGAGAATATGAAATATTCCTACTTCAAATGGTGCCCAATAAGTTACATAACTAATTAGTCACAGTTTAAAAGATGTTTCTAATGCATTGAGATTATCTTTAATGATATATAAATAATATGTTTATGTTAACTTGTATATGGGTGCTCTGGTCAATGGTAATAAGCCTAGTGTCAAAGATAACTCATATTTTAATGTGTTTTAAATTTTGCCCATGAGAATAATCATCCTATTTGCATAATAGTTTCCTGAGAAATAGTCTTTATGGTTGTTCAAGTTGTGAGCAATTAACCGCATCAAAATAAAGTGGAGATTAAATCTACTTAAACAAACCGAGTTGCTGATTAAGGGCAAGGTCTACTGTGAATACAGCCAGCTGCAGTGACAACACCCAGATTTAGAGGAAATGTCATTGAGTTTAAATGAGACCACAGCAGCATGGCTCAGACCTTAAATATCTATCATTTTAACCTAAGAAAGAGGAACTCACATCTGCACTCACGCAGAAGCTCGAGGAAGTAAGGAGAGCTGGGGTCCAGATGAGGTGGTCACTCTCAAGCTACTCTCTAGGCGGCATAAGAACAGAGCAAGCACAAGGAGAATGTTTAAGGGCAAACATGAATGAGAGGATATTTGTGAACCAGTTGGGTCAGGAAAGACATGAGTTTCTTATATAAATGCACAGATTCACTGGAGTTCATCTGTGTTATTTTGCTCTTAAAAAGTCCTTCTAGTGAACTAGAGACTAGTCTCTAGAATGAGAATTTGTCACTCATGGTTTCAGAATCCAGAGCAAAGCAATGGTTGAAGTTCTCTGCCTGACACACACAGGCCAGGCATCTTTGTTTTAGGGTAGGAATGTATTCAGTCTTCATTAAGAGACATATAAGGACAAGGGAACCTACAGTTGATATTCCATACCAGAATGAGATTAAGAACAAGGTGAAGGAGATACCAGTGATTTATTTATCTTCCTGGTAAGAACACAGCATCTATTCTTTTGTGGTGTGACTGAGTGAACATAACCAACACCCTCCCCAAATCTTCCCCTACCTCAACCACATACTGACTAATATTCTCTCAGGTGGACATTACTTTTAATTAAGAAGGAAATACCTGTCTGGAAGGAGTTGGGATTGAGCAAGTGGAAAAGAAATTGGTCATTCCTATCACACTTTATTCACATATTTGCAGTCAGTAATAATTCAGATTTACAAAGTGCTTTCCACCAAAAAAAATGATGTCATCTCATCATAATAACAACCCCAGGACTTTATCTGTGGATGAGAGAATGGTTGTGTAAAGAGGCTTAGCACTTTGTCCAAGATCTCATGACTCCTAAGTGGTGATGCTTGCATCTGGACCTCCCTGGCTGTGTAGAGTGTTTACATTTCATCTTTCCCTTGTTTGGTCCCCAAAAGCAAGTGTATCATTTATACCTTAGCAGTTTTCCATTTTCTTTACCTCTCCTAGTAGGGACTAGGTGTTTCCTATTTCTGAGATGATGGCAAATAAGCTTTCTACACAGCTTTGCTTTTCTTAGGTACTTGGTGGTTTATTACCAACTTTTCCATGTTCTAGACTTCTCCACTAGTTAATTAGACATGCAGCTCAGTGACTGGTAAACTGGTAGTTGATTTTCCTGCCTTGGAAACTATAGAGCATGAGTCCAACATTTTGGCAGATGGGTATTAATATATGTCTTCAGTTTTAGCTGTGCCTTTCTGGTTATTGATGGAAATATTTTTTTCACTTTACTACTATCAGTTTTAATTGATATATTTGAATTATTATTCCATCATCCAGTATATCTTACTCTCAAGATATAACTTGTCACCATTTCCCAGGAAGTGTAACTGAGCTATAATACACCTCTGAATCAACTCAATAAAAAAGAAGTGTTAAGCCACTTTCATCTCCCTCATGACATCAAAGATCTTAGCACAGGAGCTGAGAACTTCCTATGTTGTTCTTTCCTACTGGGTCAACTTCCAGACGAAACAGAAACCTAATTTGTTTTTGTTGTCCAGATATCCAAGAGGCCATTGAGTGATACATAAATATTTACTGAGCCAATCTCATACTTCAAATTCATTCTACAGTGGACTTTCAATAAACATTCAACTCTCACAGACTCAAGCTGGCGTCCACAGAAATGCCCCTGTCATTCATAACACCACAGAATTACAGACAGCAATGGCAGGCTGTTTACATGAGCCTTACTTAACAGAGAAATATTTCCAGGCGATTACTATCCAAGGAGGGAATCTGTCTACTCCACGTCATAGCATTGAGAAGGGAGAGCAAATGGTATGGGCTGTAGAGTTGGACAAGTGTATTCTGAGTGGTTGTTAATGAAGGCATTCAATGATTACCAAGACAGGCATTTCCAGCATCCTTGTTAAATTAACTCAATTTCTAGGAAAATGTTTGTTCGATAAAGCCTTGCAGGAAAGTGTCACGTCCATTGACTTTGCAAGGGACCTTGTCTCATTCCCTCCTGCTGGCATTTATAGAACAGTGCCCATGTGATTTTGTAAATGAGGTTCTTAAGCCCCAAACCCAGTCACCTTGCTGATTAAATGAGAAAGAAAGGACAAGGTAACCGGAATCAGTCTTACTCGGTACAATAAATCAGGGCATCCTTAGGGAATGCTGTTTTGGCTTCACAAGTAAGAAAAAGTTTTTTTTAAAAGTGGGAAGCGTTAATAAGGAGTCATTTCTCTAACACACACAGCTGAGTCTTGCTTGGCAAATTGAGCTATCCCCGTTATCTCAGTCACTCTCAAGACACACAGGGAAGGCTGAACTCAGTCAATAGCCTCTCTGGGAAGTGGTGGCTCTTGGGAGAGATTTTTGGGAATGTGTTAACGTGTCTCCCTTTCCCTAGAAAGATTGTTTTAATTAGCTTAACAACTGGGTGAGTACCTGATCTGAGAAATGTGAATTCCTATGAGCGTGAGATTAGTTCACTCTACATTCCAAGAAATTAAGTTCCTCCACAGACTCCAGCGATCTCACATCTCCCTATCCTGCACACAGGGCCCTGTCGGCCAGCCTGAGTCTGTGATATTGCACAGGGAGAGCCTCGGAGACTTTTACTTTAAGCCGACTCCATCGCACCTTCATCTGAAACTCAGGCCTTTACCTTAGTCTGTGACAGGGAAAATTTAAATATTTGTCAAAGTGTACCCCGAGGTAGATGCTGTTGAGGTCTTTTATCTCCCCGTCTTCAAGGTTCACCTCTAAATCCCAGCTCAGTCTGCCATGAGTCTCTCCACGAGAGACTTCTGTAAGTAAACACCAGCCCCACGTGGCATACTTCTGCATCCTTAACACTGCTTTATCACCGTTGCAGCTGTTGAGCATTTTGCGAGGTGTTGTTTCATTTTTTGCCTTCTTTCTCTCCCCTATTCTTTGCATTCCCTGCTTGGGGGAAAAAAAAGAAACAAAACTGTATTTTAAATATTTTAGACTCAGCAGCCGTGTTCCTAGGCTTTGGATAGCACTATCAGGGCTAGGAGAGAGAGAGTAAAACAGCTGTGAGGCAGAACTTCGAGAAAAAGGCAAGAAAAAAAATAGGAAAGCATTGTTCGCTAGACTGTCACCAAACATTCTCTCGCAGAATCAGCCCCATTTGTATCTGGAAAGTGCTTTTGCAGAGCTTGATAGGAACTTCAGCTTTTCTAGGAGAAAGGAGATCATCTTTTCTCGCCAAAGAATAGAGGCATTGAAGGGACTTTCTGGGAAGGTTTGTAAAGAGAACTCTGAGAAGGGTGTCTATCCAGGGGCTATTAGGAAGGTTTCAGAAGAGCCAAAGGACTCTTCTTTCTGGTTCTTTCTGTTAGGCCACTTCTAACCCAGGGTTGTCATGTTTCAGACTGAGCTTCAGGAAAAGAAAGATGGTCCTGGACTCCATGAAATCAGCCTCTTTCCAGCCTCCTGCTGAAAAGAGCTGTACTTTCCCACTTGATTCTAAGACCATGTCTGAGTGGCAGACACCACGGCCAGACATCATGTCCTTCATGATGAAGGAGGCCTTCCTTTATCTCCCACACTAGCCGAGCCTTCACTGTCTTTGTGTGAGCCTTCACTGTCATTGTGTGAGTTCTTTGAAAGCAGAAAAGGAAGAAGCCATGACGGCTGCCCTACCTGGTGACACATCACTGGAGTGGAGTCTGTCACCCTCTTAATTGACTTATAATGATAGAATGCTGATTTGTGCATCTAATTGCTACAGCTTGATTAGTACCGCCCTGAAATCAATGCAGCCCCAACAAGTCATGTGCCACCTTCTTGAAAAAAAGATCTGGGGAGCCCCTTCTCATCTTTGGGGTGATTTCATTTACAGTCTTTTACAAAAACAGCTTTGTCACAGATTCAAAGTCAGTCCTTGGGCCTTAGAGCTCCCCAGTACATGCCTCTGACTAGCTTTGTGAGGTTGCAGGTAATGAAGTTTTCCTTTGCAAGTGGAAATTACTAATTTATTAGCATTCTTTGAGGTGGAAAATCAGCATGTCGATAAAGGGCAACCCATAGATGCATGCTTCAGTCTTTACAAAGCACTGTTGAAAATGTTCCACACCAAGAGTTACTGATAAATGTAAAAGCTATACTTCTGGGATGGGGGGGATAATCTTTATTTCAGAAAATGGTCCAGTTTAAGAGATAAAATTAAATGTGCAGAATACATGTTATGTTGATTTTTTCTTTTTTCTTTTTTTTTGGGGGGTGTAGATAGACATGTGGATGGAAAGAGTAGGGTTTCTGGGGGTCAGGGTCCTCATGGATTATGCGTAATATGCTCAATACATGAATTCGATGAACAATATTGATTTATATTGGTTAGACTCGCTCCTACATATCCTAATTCAGTAGGTCAGAGGCATGACCCAGGAGTCTGTTTTTGTTTTGGTTTTTGAAACTGACTGAGTCTTATAATCACAGCTCGTGTGCTATAAGTCAGGCATAGAGCATACACATATCATACATATATCAACTCTATTTTTTCTTACAACAACCCCAAGGAAATGGTGTAATTATAATCTTGCTTTTAAAAATTAGGAAATGGTGGCATAGCACAGTTCAAACGTTTCTCCAGATGACACAGTAGCCAACATAGCTTCAAGTACATCCTAAAAATCAAGTGCTTTCAATGATGCCCCAGAAGAAACTGGGCATTGCTGTTGACTGCTTGCTGTGTGCTACATCAGCTCGCAGCTCTACAACTTGCCAGAAGCAAGAGTGGC
The DNA here is from genome assembly GCA_004024945.1 of Uropsilus gracilis. NCBI lineage: Eukaryota > Metazoa > Chordata > Mammalia > Eulipotyphla > Talpidae > Uropsilus > Uropsilus gracilis. The sequence goes on from PVHY01001995.1 coordinate 74,662, forward strand.
TTCTGTGGAACTTGGTAGTTCACCATTTTATTCAATTTTTGAGAAAATGTTTGTTAGCTTTCTTTGTTTTCTTTCTTTATTTGCTTAATTGCTCTTTTTTGAAATGTATAACCCTTTTGGTAAGAAAGCAATAATAATGTAAGGAACAAAATAGTAACAGATCACTATGGTCTCTTCTTTATTGTTAGTCAGGAATGATTTCCCCTTTACTGTTCTGGGGTGTGTGTGTGTGTGTGTGTGAGAGAGAGAGAGAGAGAGAGAGAGAGAGAGAGAAAGAGAGAGAGAGGAGAGAGAGAGAGAGAGAGGAGAGAGAGAGGAGAGAGAGAGAGAGAGAGAGAGAGAGAGAGAGAGAGAGAGAGAGAGAGAGAGAAAGAGAGTTTTCCAAAGGATTCAAGCAACTCCATGGAGTCTTTTCAGACAGAAATAATAGCATCAGGAAAGAAAATGTGAATTCACTTTAAAAAAAATCACCTGAAGAAGAAATGACACCAGAGATATTTAATGTGCTATATTTATGGTATAGAGAATTAGAAACTCCTCTCCGTAGTTAACAGGTACCACTCACAGTTTTAGAGAGCAACTGTGGAAGTTCTCTATATGACATGGGGATGGCAGGGGTCTCTGTTTGAGGGTAGAAATGTATTCTTTCTTATTGAGAGTCACATAAGGACAAAGGGCACCTAGATTAACAAAGAAGGATTGTCCAAGGAGAGATTTAATGTGACTGCAGCTTGCAGTCAGCTAGGGGAGGCTGAGATCAAGGCTGAACAGAGTTGTCTTGATCGGTCGTTTCGCAGTGATGGCAGTGCGTGAGGATATGGGCTGGCAAGGTAAAGTCACAGTATCGCAAAATACTATTTCACCGTGTCTTGAGTCAAGCACAGTCAGGTTTGTGCCACAGCCTGCTTGACAATTGCCACTAGTTAACAGAACAGAAAATTTCAGCCACAGGATTTCCATTTACAATGATTTAACATTGCTATGTAATTAATCATCCTGATCTTGACTTTCAACTGCTATATAGGTGCGCCATATGAATGCCTTTCCTTGCCGGTAAAATTGGGGTTATTTATTTTTTTTACTGAAAAAAAAAAAAAAAAAGAACCATGACTTTTGCTGTACTTTGTCACCTGGCACAGGCTGGCCATCAAGAATTGAATTGAATATATATATATATATGAAATCAATTTATCCTTAACTTTCTTTTTGTCTGTCTTTGTGATTCAGAAGGTAATATTTCAAATTCTCCATGATGCCATTTAGGGTTTCAGTTCTTTCATTTGATTGCCAAAGGTGCATGAGAGAAAATGCTGCCTGGATAAATATATCACCTATTGGTATTATCTTCACATGCACATATACTTTCACAAAGGGAAGGTCTTCAGCTATATTTTGAATCACATCAATGGATCTGTATTGAACAGGGTCAGAGGCTAAAAATGATGACTACTCTTCTGGAAAGTAATTTCTCATTAAAATTACGAAATAAAAACCTAAGACCGCTCCACAAATAAGAAACTTGCATCCTACATCTTTAATCGTGACCGCCAGATTCCATACATTCCACTAGTTTTTCTCCTAAGGGTTATTTTAAAAAGCATGAGTATTGACTTCAGTAAAAAAATAAGTAGAAGAAAAATACCTCTCCCTGGGATGCATGTATGTGCCATGTATGTGCCAGTTTCCCAGAGCAATAATCTGTGAATTCAGCATGATTATGTTTTGCAAAGCGTCATGGATTTATCCTAAACGTCTCGCACCTGGAAAACCTGGACTTCAGCAGCTTCAGCAACAGAAAAAGCAACTTTGCGGTCTCCTCCACAGGGCACGACACCTTTGCAGTCGTCACATACTGGCAGGAGTGGGACTGGGTGGCCGGGCTGGTGGCAGTTGGACAGGTTCTCATGTAGAAACCGCTGCTGGAGAGCTGGGTTCTGGGGCTGGCCGGCCGTGGAGAGCCCCAGAAAGGAGTCTAGAGAGCTGTCATGTTTGCTCAGAGGAAGCACCAACTCAGAGAGCAGCGAGGATTTCATAGGAGGAGCGCCTGCACCCAGCCACTAATCCTGTCGGATGGAAAGAAAATTGTAAACGTTCTCTCCAGAAATTAGCCGCCCATTGCAGCTCATCCAACACACACGCACCAACCCAGACGCGCTCCTGGTCTTGCAAAGGCGCCGGGGCGCGGAGACCCGCTCCAGCGAGAGCGCGCGGGGGCGCGCGCGCGCGCACACACACGCACATGTGCACACGCACACACACACACACAAACGCACACGCACACACACACGCACACGCACCCATCAGCCTGCGGCTTGGCCGGAGCCTTGAAATCCCAGCTCCCTGCTCGGAAGTAGCCAGAGCCGCGGGAGCAGGTGCCGCCCGCCGGCTCCGCGCCACTTGGCCGCGCACTTCGGGGAAGACATGACTCGCGCCCCGCTCGCCCAGCCATCGCGGTTTCCCGTCTCCTTTGCTCCTCGGAGGCTCCGTCTTGGTGGAAGCCAGGTTGGAAAGTCCTGTTTGCTTCCGCTCGGCGGTTGGCACGGAGGGCGGGGGCCGCGGCCGTGTCGCCGCCGTCCGAGCCGCGCGTGGAGGGAGGGGCGGGCGCGCCAAGTGGCCGGGACCGCCGCGCGCGGGTCGCCGGCTCGCGTGCCCCGGGTCCCGGAGCCCCGGCCGCGGCGCGGGGCGCTTCCCTCCCCGCCCCCCCCTCCCCGCCCCACCCCTCCGGGTGTCGCGGCGCCAAGTAATCTTTGCCTTTTCTCTCGCAAGATCAAGGGAGAACAGGAGCCGGCGGGCTTCTGACCGCGAGCGGCGCGCAGCCGGTGCCTGGGCGGGCCAGCCCTGACCGCTGCCCGCCGGCCACCGGGACATCGCAGCGCGGCGGCCACGAGCGGAGCCCGCGGCAGGTAAGGGGGCCACGCCGCCCGCTCTCCGCCGACCGCCGAGGGGACGCTGGCGTGGAGGGGCCTCCCGGGCGCCGGCCCCCGCGCGGAGGGCCCCCGGCTGGGGAAGGGGCGGCTGGTCCTCCCTCCACAAGTGCAGGTTCTCAGCCGCAAACTTTGGCCACCGGGGCTGCGAGGGCTGCAGGCAGCCAGGGCCGCTCTGGAAGGGGCCAGGGAGGCCCCGCACGGGGCGGGGACGCGACCCCTTTTGGGTGGCGGGCTGGGGCGGGGGGCGTGTGGGGGGTGGGAGGCAGCGCGGGCGCCGTGCCTGCGGGACCTCGCCGCGTCTCCCCGCGGCGGGCGAGCCCCGGTCCGCCCGCCCGCCCCCTCCCCGGAGCCAGACGCCGCGGTCACCGAGAGGACCCGGAGAGCTTCGCCCTCTGCCGCCCCGCGCTCGGCATCCGCCTGGGGGCTGGCCGCGGGGGCTGGCGTGGAGGGTGGACACCCGGCGGGTCCAGCCGCGCGGACCCCCCCGGGTTCCACCAAGCGCCCCCGTTCCTCCCGGCCAGCGGCGCCTGGACGCCCGCGCCGCTCATTTGAGGGGGGCTGAGCGCGGCGCTCCGTGGACCGTGGCCAAGGGGGAGTGGGCGCGGGGGTGATTGATGGAAGGACCCCCGGGCCACGGCGCCCGGAAGCCTCTGTCCTGCATCCTGTTTCGGCCGCGCGTCCGGGGTGCGCTCTCCGGCCCGACTTGGGGAGGCGGGTGGAGCCGCCAGGTCGAAAACCTCGCCTGGGGTTCGCCGACACCCACTTCCCGAGGGGCCTTGGGCCACCCCGACGGGTCTCGGGTGGTCGCTGCGGCCCGCACGTCCTCGCGATCCGCACCCGCGGACCTGGGCGCTCGCGCTCACTTGTGGCTCAGGGAGGCGGCGAGGCGCGGGGCCAGCCCGCGCGGGGTCGGTGGCGCGGACGTTCCACCTGTGCGCTCGCCGCTGCGCCCCTGCGAGCCTGCCGAGCTCCCGGGGTGAAGATCCTTGCGCCCTGCAGAGAGCCCACGCACCCCGACCTCAGCCCCCCTCCAGCTTCCACACCCTTGTCTCCGGCCTCTGGCGGGTCGGGTCGCTGACCCGGCGTGGTTTTGAGCTACAGACCGTGCACGGAGCGCTCCGACCCCGCCAGCCCCCGGCTGTTGGAACAAGCGCTATGTTGCCTGCTTGGAAATAGTGCGGGGACCTGTCTGCGCGCCGAGCGCGGAGCAGAGCAAAGGAGGCAGATGCCTCAGGCGACAGAGCTGCCCGCCGACACCTCACCCAAGCCGCCCTGCGTGTCCTCATGTCAGTTCACGGCCACCGCACGTCTGTGACTCAGGCCACCGAGGCTGCTCAGCCTGGCGCCCTGGTGCGCTGAGCTCGGCCAGGGCGCGACGCTGCCCAGCGCGCTCGAGCTCCGAACCCCCACACCGACTTGCTGTCTCCCCTTCATCGTCTCTTTCTGTGGTCTTTCCTGCTCTTTTGCTCTGTTCCCCGGCGCTGGGGGGTAGCGGGTCCGTGGAAACCGGCAACCGGTGGGGTTGCTGGGTCCCCTGCTCCACGCAGCCACAACGCGGACACGTCCCCGTAGCACACCCACCCGCTGCACCCAGGGCTCCGCAGCCCAGAGAGCCCGCGGCCATGAGCCCAGTCACAGCCAGGCCTGAGCTCCACAGGGGGTGGGGGGAGGGGGGACGGTGAGGAGAGCCAGCCCAATGCAGGGGGAGACAGTGGCTGGACAGGAAAGGTCCCTGGATAAACTTGAATCGGGCTTGGGGGGTAGGGGATGTTCGGGCTCCAGCTGTAAGAGTATTTGAAGAAGCTGCTTCTCCAGCCCTGCCTGGGAGCCGAGCCCGGGGCCCAGAACCCAAGGCGGACAGGCCTGGAGAGACTGAGCACCTCGTTTCCCACCAGGCAATTTCCACGTACCTGATGGAACGCTTTCCGAAAGGGAGTGGGCTCCTAAAACTCCAGGTACTCAACCTCGCTCTACCCAGAAGAGCTGTGGGCTTCGCACTCCCTGCGGGCTGCACGTATGGGCATAGCGCTAGAGCACAGGCAACATACCTGTGGTACATTTAACTGATAAGCGGGGAAGGCTAATGAGACACTTTAAAGATGATAAACAAACAGGCAGGCCTGTCTGTGCCATCTTTCGGGCCCAAAGGCCCTGATGCTCCTGGAAGGAAGCTTCTGGATTTGGCCAAGACATAGTTTCACACTGAGAACTGTATTCGTTTGCAATTCAGAAAGTGAACTGTTAAAGCTCTTGTCAAATGGATGGAAGAGTTTGATGCCAACGTGTTGCAGCTCTGTGGGATCTGGCGGTTTATGTCTCAATAAGCAATATGTTAATGCCAGATGAAAGTGTTAGTGTTCTTACTCTTAGAAAGGGGGTGTTCCAAGGTGCCATACAGTAGATCAGCTGTGGCCTCTCTTTGCTTTACTGGCCTTAACAATTAAGCCAATGAGAAATGAGAAGCAAAACTTGACCCTAAAAAGGTCTAGCAGCTCCAGTCAGGCCAGCTGAGTGTTTGAAAATTTAGTAAATGGGGCAGGAGTAATGGGGGCAAGTGTTGGGACCCCAAATTCAAAGAGGGCTCCCCGACAGATACTAGACCTTCCTACAAGAGAGAAGAGAGATTTTTTTTTTTTTTTGAGTGTTAGTGTTCCTGAGGGTATGGGGGGGGACTGGAGTGAGAAAATAGGGGGATTTCAGTAATCTACCCGCGTTCAAGGTGATGGGAGGCCAAAAAAGCGGGTTAGCAGCTCTTGACTGACTTCAGAGCAGATGTGAAAGAGATCAGCATTTAAACACAAGCCCATGCCCCTTACGAGTGAGTTCCCAGTCTCCTCACTTTGGAGGGCAGAGGCTGCTATTTTCACACTTCAAATGCCCTCCAAAGGTGGCTCTGCCCTTGTCCAGCACAGTGCTCAGTATCAGGCAACCTGGTGGACATCTGTGGACGGTGACAGTTCTCCCATGCCAAGTCCCAGCCAAGGGCAGGGGGGCAACTTCAGACGTCTGAAGAGCACAGCCATGCCCAATCTGCTGGCTGGCTGGCAAGTGGGACACCCCCAGACCTGGAGGGGGCAAGGCTAGCTGATTGGAAACACCTGTCTCTGACCCACAGCGGTGCACAGAGTTAGAGCAACTGCAGGAGAAGGCAGAGAAAAGTGGGAATCAAGACAAGATGGGATTTTTTTTTTTTTTTAAGGAGGATGAGAATCTGAGTAAATCATTAACAGTCCCAAGTGGGGCTGGGACTAGCACCCGTTACCCTGTCAGAGCGACCCCACTCTTCACCTCAGTTCGGTCTTTTCACTTTGCTGCAAGGACCAAAACCCTGGTAGAAGTGTTATGTCACACAGTGGACCCTTGAAGGATACGTTTTCTTCTTTTGAATTTGTGTTTGAGTGGATTCGGCATTTTAGGATGTGGGGTCTGTCGTTTCCTCAGCGGCATCTCCACGCCTCAAGGCCTGTCAGTATCCTCTCAGGGACTGTCTGACCACATCACCTGCCCCTGCATTGTCCACCTGCACTTCGCCATGCGGACGTTGAGTGTATTGTTGATGGCAGGAGCGGGAGCGTAAGTGTGCTTACTCCACAACTCAGCTGGCTGCGTGCGTGCGTGGCGATGTGTGTTTGCTGGGGAAAGTGGAGAAGGGAGAAGATTGTTTTTCCTTGGAAATACATCTCCACAGAATGTGAGAAGTCTCTGGTCCTGTCATGAGCACCTGACATGACTCACTTCCTCCTTCCTCTCTGTGTTTAGCCTCATTGCCTAGATCGTGTCTGTAACTTCCTAGGAAGACATGGTGAAAGAATGAATAGATAAGTCCATTTTTTTTTCCACCTTGTCACTGCAAGGATCTTGTGAAGTAGAGGTGAGTTTTTCCATTCTAGAGCCAAGGAGAGCATCCCAAGGGAGGGTCATGACCCAACATCACGTAGCTAGTCTGCTGCAGCCCTGGATGCAAACTCAGGCCCTTTGGGTTCCCGTTTTGAGCTCTTGTAGCTCCAACTGCCTCTTTAGAAACAGTGGTAGCTCCTTTTTCTTTTGCTTGGGGAAATCAAAAGTATGTTCAGAGTTCAGCGCTGTTCTCCCCATCTATTTAATCAACTCTGCATATTCTTGTCAGGTCCCCTGAACTGCCAACTCGATTCTTGGTTGGCATAACATGCTGGTCCTGATTAATCAGTGATTGCAGCTGGCAGAGGCAAACAAGGGCAGAGGTACCTGAGGTGTGGGCAGATGACATTTCCTCCTGGAGCTAGTCTCAAGTTTTCTTTTGTCGGAGGCAAAAGGATGAAAGAGAATGTGGTATCTTTCATTGAACTCCTCAGGTCTGCGGAAAAGGATGAAGAAACTTTCCAAACATGAGGCTAGTAAGTGCAGCTTTCAGGCTAGTTCTTCATTTTGTCACCCTGAATGAGTTCCACTTTCTTTATCAAGCTTGCTGGCACTTTAAGTTCTGAATTTTAATGGCAACAGTTAATTTTAGCTAGAAGGTATTATCTGCCTTTGCTTTCAAAGATACAAGGGGACTTAGTAGAACTGCTATTAGCAAAGGGTGAGGTATGTTTTCCTTCCACACTGCACATATTCTTGTCTTAATTTATTTCCCTTCCCCCCACCCCCCAACATGTTCAAGCTTCTTCTTTTATACTGTGACCTAAATATACAATCATCTTAACTGGTTCTGTTTCCATGGTAATGTTTCATGGTAGATAAGGGTACGTACATACTAAAAAATCAGTTTCTTTCATTAGCAGTGGAATTCCTTCTCTTTTCCCCTCTCCCAAATCCTGACAATTCACTGAATGACGCCCTCTGGTGTTTGGTAAAAGGAAGCACTTTTTCTGGGCAGGATAAGAGCGTAGGTTTAGAACTGAGAGAATTTCAATTTCAATTATTATTCGAAGTAGACAAAAGCAAGAGAGACTTGGAGTATTTTTTAAGCAAAGAAATTGGTCGAAGACATTTATTGCCTGGCCATATTAACGGCTCTTTTCTCAGTACAATTCTAGAAAGTGACTCAAGGTGATTAACATCGTGAACATGTTTTTAAGGGAGATAAAATGACTCCATTGAAACATATCCAAAAGAAGAATTTGATGAAATATTCTAGATATTACATCTTTGAAATTTGAAATTGAAGTTTTTTATCCTTTACAATATCCTTTTTTTCCTTTCTGAATGTGATGTGTATGTATGACATACTATACCGTATACATAATTTGTGGTTGTTTTGTTATGTAAGAAGAACTTGGAAGTTTTACTCTGTAGTATGCTATGGCTAGCAATATCATTCCACGCTTAATTATTAATCACAAACTGCATAACAAGTGCAAAGTGAGGTTGACATGATGTACACACGCCATTCTCCACACTCCAGATGCCACTGTCCCATCTAATGGTGTCACCATGTCAGACCTATCTCTGAGGCTTGTCTAGAAATCGTCCCCTCTGCTCCCCCCACACATCTATTTTAGACCTTCAGCGTCTCTCACATGAGCGATCACCAGAACTTTATGTTTCTTCCTGGTCTCCCACCTCCAGTCTTTCCCCAGTACAGTCTATGACTCTTGCTGCCAATGACCTTTCTAAATGCAAAGCTGAGCTTGTCATTCTCTTGTAGAAAATTCTTCAGTTTTCTCCACTGTATGGAGTCAACTCTAAAGTCAAACCCGTGCAAGATCGTCTGTGACTGATCAAACACTTCTCCTACATCCATGTCTCCATTAGTCCTTTTCATTCCCCCTCCCCAAAAGGAGATAGTACATATTAATAGCTTTATGTCATGATGGGCACAGAATAAATGCTAAATAATCATTAGCATTATATTCCCTTTTCTCTTTCTTTCTCTTCAACTTATTTTATTTTTAACTAACTTATTTTTAGTATAGTATAAATAATCAATAATAAGCATCATACTTATAATAGCCACCCCAGAAAAATAATAATTTTAGGAAGAAAATCTGTGATGTGGCAGGTATTTTGCTGAATATTTTGCATCATATATTATTTAATCTCCCATAATCAGGCACATTATTTGATATGCTTTATGTACTGGGTATATGTACCCTCTAAGTTTGTTATTTTGATAATGACATTTTTGACATTTAATATTCATAGAAAAGTTATATGGAAGATGAAAACATGGGTTATCCATTTTGGAGAACTGAATTGTTTTTCATTTCTTAAACTGAATGGCTTACTGGAAGGGTTGACCTGTAAAAATGTTTTTCTTTATGATTTCTCCTAGTGCTGGTATTGAAGCACCCACTGGAACTTATTAAAAATACTCATGTGGTCTGCGATGGGAAGAGGCTATATTCTTATAAATAACAGCAATATATGTTTCAGATGTATTAGAAATATGGAGCTTTGTATTTCCTAATATTTTGCAAGCATACTGCATAGTGCTATAAAAATACATCACTCTCCATTCCATTTTATTGTTTTGAAGGAGCCATAAGTATATCCATAGGTTAAATACTAGGGTTTTTTTTTTTTTTTTGGGGGGCATTTAAAATTTTTATTTGGAAAAAAATGAATTTACAGAAAATTCACCGTGAAAATAATGGTATGTAGAAATCCCATCTATCCATTACCATAATTCAACTTTTATTAATAGTTGCTTCATTATGCACATACTTTCTCCCGATTCCCACCCCTCACCCCCACCCACACATTTTCCTGAATTCTTTAAAATGAGTTCTATCCATAACCTTTATCTTATTTTATTTTAATTTTTTAACTGATCACATATGTATATATTTTACATCTTGTCACCCATAAACTGTTATCTTAATCTGTTGTGCTCATCCCTCCCCCACTTTCACCCTCCCTCCCTTTCCTTGCTTTATGCCTTAGTTCTGCTGTCAGTTTTTAAATATTAGTTTAAATTAAAATTCCCAGCCCATAAAAAATGTGCCACAGCAACACATTTGAAGATCTATACTTTTAAGATCAGTGAAAAGAAACAGCAAATAGCATGATAGTAGGGTGGTATTTTTGAGTGAGTTACCAATAATCTCTGGGTTCAAAAAAGGCAGGGGTCTTTTTTTTTTTTTTTTTTTTTTGAGGCTAAATACCCTGTCTACCCTTGAATGCTGATCTTATGGAATACCTGGACACACATTTCCAGTCAAGCCACAGTCATCAGGTATTATGCTTTTGAGTAACCAGACTGAGAATTACTAAACTTATTACCATTTTCTAGTATCTTTCAAGAAAGATTCATTCCCAGGTTGACTCCTTGAACTATCCTTTATTCCTGAGGCAAATATTATGAGTTTGGGGTCAGATCCAGGAATCTGTATTTTATCTCTATTACCCAGTATCATGAACAACACTGTGGTGGGTAGTCACAGAACCACATTTTAAATCATTCCAGATTGGAGAATTGGTTTCTCAAGGGCACAAAAGAGGAAAGGAGATGAGAGGTTCAATTCAAACACTGCCACTGTTATCGGACATATTTTCATTTCTGCGTGGATCCATTGAGGCTGAGAGCTTTGTTGTGGCAGAGTTTTTTGATTTTCCAGTGTAGGTGGAGAATAAGATTTCAGGAGAACAGTCATAGCTAAAGGTGTTCTTTCTCCCCATCGTGTGGTACACGTTCCTGTGTGTTGAGACAGAGCACATACCTTAGGAGTTCAGAGTTAAATCAGTCCCAGCCATTTCAGAAGTAAGCGCTTAGGTTGTTTGTTTGTTTTTTTCCTCCCTGTGGCTGGCTTCATTTTCTCTTTCTCATTCACCCTGTTATCTCCAGGAGCCACAAATATTTTCATACTGCAAAGCTCCTCTGTCCTCTCTCCTATCTGTTTCTGTCTAGCTTCTCATTACTAATCTAGCAGATTTTCATTGCAACTAATCCTTTTCTTCTCTTCCAGCCTTAGTGGAGGAGCTAAGGAGGGGGAAGAACTATCTTAAATGTTAATGAGAATACATTTACTGTTATTGTTGCAAAATCTTAGTGCCCTGTCATGACCCCCCAGCAGAAGACTGACAGTCTTGAAGATGATTCCCCAGCTTTCATAAAGCAAAGAAGCTTTCTCTTACTTGCCCAACCATGCCAACTCAATAAGCAAGAGAAATTAAATGAGCCCCCCTTTTTTATAATTTAATCAACTACTAACAAGCTCTTTAGTAGTGAGATGAGTTTTACCTGACTTATCTGAAAGCTAATTTCTTTCCTTTCTTTCTAGAAAGTTACCTATAGAATAATTTGATCCATAGAGGGAAAACATGTATTTCACACACAGTTTCATATTGTTGAAACTGATGGAGATTTTTCTAATAGTCTGTGCCCTCTTCGCAACATAGGAGATGCTTCTACCAAAACAAGAATGAAAATAAGAAATGATAGAAAAGCTCTACTTGCTTCTCTGGAGAGCTCAGACATTTAGTTTCATTTTAGGGGGAAGATAAAAAGCAGCCCGAGGGCCAGTGTTTTTCACATCTACCTGCTGTTTGCTTGCGTCATCCTCAAATTCCTTTTCCATCAGATTTTATCAGTGGTGTGGGCAGTTATGTTTTCACCTGTGAGCCTATTTATTGCAGATGTTTTTCTCCCTTTATATTGTGATAGGGAGTTTTGAAGACTGGGAAAGCAGTACATAAAGTAGGTTTAATTTCTTCTAAGGCTGACTTATGGTGTCATCTGAAAGTGAGCAAGGCACCATCATTTTGCTTTTTTATTTGAGAGTGGCCATGACTGCAAAATTTTCATCTTAAAGAACATTCTGGATTTTTGGCTGAGACAGTCTTATGTGATAATAATGACAAAGACAATGAAACAACAGCTGCTCACTCTTGAGTGCTGAATTTTAGAGTCTGGGTCATTTCTTCTACATAGATTATTCCTATATCTCAGGCAGACCCTCTATGGTAGATGTTTATTTTTGTTTTTCCTCCTCCTAGAAATTGGAACTTTGTGACACAAAAAAGTAAATTGTTCTTGGTTTAAGAGTGAGTTTGTGGCTTTGAAAATCAGTCTCACATGTATTGACTAAAATTGAGTTAAATTTTTTTAAAAATTCATTGAGTTTGTTTTTAGCATAAGTAATGTCTTTAAAAGAATATGCCATTATGTTATTTGGCATCTCACTCTGATATCACCATGAAAAATAAAGAGGGAAGGAAAAGAAATAGAGGCATGTTGTGTGCTAAGTCAGTGTCAGAGAATGGAATCAAGGCAACAGAATTCATAGCAGAGGAATCATCTCAAATGAAATTTAGGATCCATCTTAGCCACTCACCTCCAAGCTTAGACTGTCAGATTTACCCTTTAAATTGTCCTTTCCTAGTGCCCTGGAAATACTTCCTGGGCACAAGGGGAAGAGTTTCTGGCCTTCCAGATATGGGATTCCTAAGACATAAAATGTTTACATCAGTATTTGTAAGATGGATATATGTTGGACCCTTTCTGTTGACTGGGAAAGTACTCTGTTGGTAAAATGTTGTTTGATCACCTTCTCTTCTGTATTGCTTAATCCATCCCCTTCTGTGTTAAGATCGCTACTACGTGACATTAACCCCTGTGCTGCCGATATAAAACAAAAGGTGGTAGAAGTTCATTATTGGAAGGGATGAACCATGAGTGGATTAATTCTGTTCCTGTTTACAAGCTGACTCTCAAACAACAAATAGCTATTTGTTTGAATGCTCCAAGTCTCCTGAGAATCATCATTGGTAAATGATAATACTAGCTATTTTTTTCCAATTAATTGAAATTTCACTTGCCTACATTTCAATATCTGTCAATATTTTTACATACTGACACTTTCATCAAGGATTATCTTTCACTAGGGAGCTACAATAGGGCCCTAATTAATTAAAGTGTTAATTACTCCTCTCCCTTGGATTTTGTTAGTTATGTAACATACCCTTCAGGAAATTCACCTCCTTAGCACTCCTCTTCAAAACTCCTCCATTTAGGAGGAGGTTGGTTCCTTGGTCTCTCTATTGCTATAAGTATTTACTAAAAATTCAAATTACTTTTACTTGCAAGCAGTGATATAAAAGGAGGTCGTATTTATTTTCCATCAAGTTTCCATATTCAAACAACATAAAATGACATTTTTCTGTCATTGAAGTGTTTGAATGAGTCCCAGGGGTCATTTCCATGAGGTGAGGTTGTGAAATGTCTTTCCTTTGATGTACTCTAGCTTTTTTTAGCTTCTTTATCACAATGCAAGTTCCTGTGGTCCATTTCTCTTGCAGGAAGGATCTTTCTTCTGTTTCTCCATTCTCAGCTACTTAATTGCTCTGCTTCTCGGCAGCTTTTTCAGGGCAAAAGATTTCATATCCTTTCGCCTCTTCTTTAGCCCCATTATTTTCGCCAACACAGAATCTAGACTATTGGCTCTAATTGGCAACTCTCCTCTTCTTTTAATAGATATTTATTTCTCCAGTCCCTATATTTGGGCACCTCTGGGGATAAGATGCATTTTCAGAAGTAATTGATGGCAACTGTAAATCTGATAGTTGATCTCCCCCAAATTTAAGACTTGCAGATTGAATTCCTATATCCTAGAGTGGCTAGATTCTCTAAAGTTCATCATCCCTATTTGCTTCTTTCAATTAAATTAGGATGACTTGCTCATTCTACTTCCAGCAAATATTTGTGTTTTTAAATTTTTTCCTCCCAAACACCCATATGTTCCTACTTTACTTTTCCAATATGCTTGGAAATGAATCAATAGCAATCATTCAAGCTGCTAAAATTCAAACCTGGCTTTTTTTTTTTATTACTCTGCATAATTACACCAAGTTAACTTTCTTATGGTACTAATTAAATTTTTTAATAAGCCTTACTTTTAGAGCAGTTTTCGGTCCACTTACAAAATTGAGTAAGAAGTACAGAGAATACCCACATACTACCTGCCCTATAAACTAACAGCATCCCTCACTATCTATATCCCACACCCAAGCAGTGCGCTTTGCTTAACGGGTGAATCTGCTTTGAGATATCATCGTCACTTGAAGTTCATCATTTACATTAAGCTTCATTCTTGATAGAGAAGTCAAAGCTATTGCTTTGGTGAATGTACTGTAATAATATGTATATACCATAATAGTATCATAAAAGGTTTCATTGCCCTAATGTTCTTCTGTGCTCTCCCATATTTATTCATCCCACACCTCACCCCTTGCAACCACATTCCTTTTACTATGTCCGTATGTCTGTTATATAGTCAGAATCCTACAGTACGTTACCTGTTCACATTGCCTTCTTTCACTTAGTAGTATGCATTTAAGGTTACACAAAGTCTTTCTTTGGCTTGATACCTCGTTTATTTTTCTGCTGCAAATTACCTTATTGCATTCATTTTTCTTTAGTATTTGCATTTAATCAGTAAATGCTACCCTTATTCTTTGAAGATAAAATTTCATTTATGGTTGGAGATATATGTTTTTCTTTAACCATGCATGTTCTATTCATTTATTCTTCTCTTGTGTTAGATATTTTTTCTAATTTTACATTTCTCTTCTCAAGTTCTGGAACTTTCCAACAACTGCCACAGAACTCACTGATTATTTTCTTCCAGTCTCTTTTTTCTTATTTAACCCACCTCACATCTGTTGCAGCACATAGGAAATGACATCTTTATTTGGCATCTTGTGGTATTTATTTAGCTATTTTATTTTACCATTATTATATTTTACAAGGCTTTTTTGTTTTTGTAATCTATGCCACAAAGATCTTTCATTTCTTTCTTGAAAGACTTAAATGGTTGGTTTACAGTTTTTGCAATTCCTTTGCTCCCTTGGGTTTCTTAGTACATGTAGAGGTGGAAAGGGGTATCACAGAACAATTTCTTGGTTATTTCTCTCTCCCAATGGATCATCCAAGCCTCAACAGTCATGTTCCTGATGGAGTAGAAAGCCTCCCCAAGATACTTCTACTAGCCCCTAAATGGGAGACGATAGATCTTAATTTTTCTGTCAAGCAGACAGTGACAGAACATTCTTATTTGTATTTGAGAAGCAAAAGAAATTTTAAGAAGTTACTTAGGGTTCCCTTTGGCTGTGTGCTTTTCTATATTTTCTGCCTGTAGGGAAAATAATGTTGTTTGATATAAATTGGTCTGGTCATTCACTTACTAAAACATAGCCTTTCCACAACACATTGAATGCATCCACTCATAAAAGTGGACTCAGTAGCTTTGGGTACACTCTGACTTGCACACGTAGCTGTATTTAATCATTCTTCACCATGAAATTGTCATTGCTAATCTCTGGTTCCATCTGAGAGACATGTTCTATAAGGACAGGACTTGTATTTGGGGTTTTTCTCATTTTTCTTCTCAGTATTGAATCTTGTGACTGGTTTTATTCTGGTCACATAGCAGAGTTCAATAAATATTTATTTAATGATGATTTTATGCCGCTAGTCTGCTAAAAGTCTGGTTTCTTTTTCACCTTAATCTGCTACTTCTGTTGGCTTTACAATAGCAAGTCATTATTTTGAAATAGCTCAAAGAAGGTAAAATTTTTCTTTTTAGATAAATCTTTCTGTCAAGTTCTCACTCTTTGAAACTAACATTTCCTCTAAGCCTGAGCAAAATTTTCCATGAGATACCTTTGTAGGTTTAGAAAAGCTTTATCTAAGTTGTACCTAATGAACAGGTAGTGCATGAACTTTTAGAGGAACCTGGCTTGTATATTGCTATAATTAACAGGTTGTAACACATTTTAACCAGTACAGATCATACATGATTTAAATAGCCCATTCCTCACAACCAAGATGTAAATGCAGTAACACTGACTCCATTTGCTTGACTCTCTCTACAAGACATTTAATCATAGATGGAAAACAATTACATTCTGAACCTAGGTGCCATTTTGAACATCTTGCCTCACAATAACTTTGCTCTTATGCATAGGCTGCATGGTATTCATATATTGTTCTTTGACTCATTCAGCAAACATTTGAAAAACACTTATTTTTTTCATGTATTTGTGCCTTCATAGTCCCCACCCCCCTCACCTGATCCCTATTGTCACTCATGAATGTTGATAGGGAAGGAGAGCGACTGGTTTCCAGATGCCTTGCACACCTGCTCCTGCAGGGATTGGACACTCCTCATATTAATACTGCCACAACCTCCCCCAATATTGAGCACGTTTGCTCTCTCTCTGGCGTTCCAGAAACTTTGATGATCTTAGCTAATCATTTTAGCTGCTGAGTTGCAGATAAAATAATTAGGATTTTTGCTAATCCTCTGTATATCCTTTAAATATATTGGTCCAATATATTTAAATAACGCCAATACTTATAAAAGATAAGACTCAATCTTTCAACTTTGCATGGTAAAGAATAATCATCAATTAATTTTAGAAAGCGTTTTTTCCTTGGGGATGTGTGTTAACTTAAAAAGCAGAAAATATACAGTGAATGAAGCTTTTTTTCTTAAACAACAGCAAAATCTGCTTCTTTTCTGCTCCTACCTTTCCTGAGCTCATTAGGAAATCCTGTTGTCATACCTACAGCCAAACTAGTAAAACCTGACCATGTAGTATCTTTAGAGTAAGAAGAATATGACATATTTTGATGTCTTCTTTCCTAAATCTGTCAGTTGCTTTTCTTACAAATCATGGCTTATTTCATTTTGAAAACTATAAATGCAAGCAAGTTTGCTGCACAGATTTTCAAAATAAATCCCCATGTTTTAGTGGGTTTTTGCTTTGTTTTATATCAGAGAAAGGCTGAAAGAAAAAGCAAGCAGTGGTGAGTTGAGGAATGGTGTTGTCTGGAACCCTGGGCATTTCATGATCCAGAGAAGTTCACAATGAGGTGACAGAATGCTCTTTCAGACCTCTGTCACTTACATTGGAATGTGATGTGCTCCAAGGGACATTGGGAAGGCACTTTCAAAGCTATTTTAAGAGTTGTTTGAAACTGTGAAAGGACAGGGAAGTACAGGAGAATGTGCCAGAAGACTTGTTTGTAAATACTGTATTATCTTCAGTGGTTATTCAGTTACAGACTCAAAAGGATGTTTTGCCAGGTAATAAAACTGCTTATCACTTTCCTACTAGAAGAGAATTGCACACAAAATGACCTGAAAGTGAAACTGGAACATTTCAACTCAAGTTGCAGGAACGCTGTCTTCTTGGTTTGTTCAGTCTCCTCCTCCCTGAGTTCCTCTTGCCTACAGAGCTAATGCTGGCAGCTGGTACCATGATCCATCAGAACCCAGACTGGACTTTGCTTTCTGAGAAACTGTACATGAAACAACTGAAAGCTAATTTGCTTCCACCTTTTAAAAAATGTTTCATCCATCTTCAACTGGGCCCAAGCAAACAGGTTTGGGTAAAGATGATGATCCCTCTTTGGCAGACTGTGCCTTCTTTGAAATGGAGAGCAGAGAGAAACTGATTGACTTCTCCACCTGTAGAATCCCTTTGGGTTTAGCAGTGAGCTGGAGCACAACCTCTCATGACTTCCTTCCACTCAACCCCTACTAGAATGGGAGCTCAAATTTCAGAGTTTTCATATGAATGTAAACATAAAATAAAAACATAAATTTCCCATATTTAAAATGGGGAAATTCAATCACTCCAATCATTGTCATTCTCATCTTCCCACTCTGCATTTAAAAGTTTGCTTTTCTATCTCCCTGTGGTACTCTGTCAATTGTTGGATGGAAAATATGTGTTGTTTCTCTAAGTGATGGATAGTGAGACATTGGAAATGTCTGTGTATTCACGTATACTTCAACATTCATAGGTGCATAGTTAGATGCTCTGTTGGGCATCCAAGATAAAATGATGTGCTAGCCTTAAGTTTGTTCTAGGAGCTAAGATGAGATAAGGTACATAAGCCATGTGTGCTGTGATAGAGTTATTGGGTTTCTGCAGTCAGAGAAGAGTGTGACTAGCCCAGGTGTAGCTTGTGCAAGTGGAGCATTTACAAGTGAGTAGGACTTCACGGGATTGATAAGGGATGTCTCAGTGAACTTGGAATCCTACAACAAATACATCATCAACTTCAGCAGCAAACACTTGTTCTCACAGTTCTGAAGAATGAATGTCAGATATTAGACTGTCAGTTTGATTGGGTTCTTGTGAGTTCTTCCTGGTGGGTTCTTCCTGGTTCTCAGAAGGCTGCCTTCTCACTGTATATTTATATGGTGTGTGCATGTGTGTGTGTGTGTGTGTGTGAGAGAGAGAGAGAGAGAGAGAGAGAAGAGAGGACAAGCGTGATCTCATCTCCATTTTAATATAGACACAAATCCATAAGAAGGGCTCTTCTGTCAGAAGACAGAATTGACACCCAAGAGCCCCATTTCCAAATACCATCAAACTGTGGATTAGTATCTAAGCAATGTATTTTCAGGGACATAAACATTCAATCTGTATTAAAGGAGGAAGAAGGACCTCTAAGAAGAGAGTGCTGAAATAAGGTATAAGAATAAGACTTTCAGGGCTCTGCACTCTACCCCCAAGAGCTACCACCTTACATGGGCCTGGGAAAATGGGAAAGAAAGCAGAAGAAATAGATTGGACAGGACCACAACAATTTCAAGATGTTATTCATGTTATTCCCAAGGACTACGGTTAACCTATCCACTGCTATTAGCAAAATCTTTTACCAAAGTGAAATCTTTTATTTCAATCATATGTCTTGTACTACCCTAGTTCACCAAACTTGTACCAGTGGAAGGTGTTGAAAGCTGGATCCCACTATGGCAGTGATTATTCAATTGGTCAAGTGGCAATGTCTACCTGATGAGTTCTACTGATATTTTGTCACAACCTAGTTTTAAAGAGAGAAGGTCTTCTGAAAACACATAGCAAGACTTCTCTATTCTTCAATGGACTTGTCCCCTCAACTTAGAACCTCAAAGTATCTGAATTTTAGTTGGGATAGTAGCAGGTCCACTCCAAAATATCTACAAAAGGAAGTGATTTGGGCACTGAAGAAAGCACAAAATTTATCCCCTTAAAAAAATTTGTGAACCTAAAATTATTGCCTGTTTCCAAGACATTAAAGCCTCTGGGATAAAGCAGTGAATCACTGAATCAATCATTCAAATGTCTTATCTCTGCCTGGCATTTCAGCTCCTAGTATGCTTTGCGAAGGTGATTATATGAAGAGAGGAACTCTCATGTCAATCCAGTCAGAACCAAGTTTATCCTAGGGAGTTATACCATAGGAAGCTGTTAGGATTGGTCAGCTTAATCAGGTGGCTTCCAGTATACTCCAAATAATGTGATGATTTATGCCCTTCTGTACTTTCTTCCAGTTGTTTGGCTATGTAGACACAGCTAAGTAACTTGACATGTGAGTCTCATTAAATACACCAAAAAAACCCACATTTTTATGGGCTCGCTTTGGAATGAGAAATTGAGAAGGGGATAACTTGGAATGGAAATGAATATTTCTTTATTAAATAGTGACACCCGTGAGGACACCTTCTTCCAAGTGTACCATTTCCATGAATCCTCACGACCTATTCATTTCTTTCTAATCCTCTTTATACATTAGAGGGAAATAATTTAAAGAAGTCTTGTAACTTAGTGATGATCAAGCAAACAGAAGGGCTTGATTTTGAACCCAGGTGGATTTCACTGAGAAGTCCTAAATCCCTCTTATAAAAGGAGACTTACAAATATAAAATAATCACAGCATAATGTTACTATATATTCTCCTTATTATAATAATTGAATACGTTTTATAAGCATTCTAAAGATAGAAATTTATGTCAAACAATTTTATATATAGGTATGTATAACAGAATAAATACACTTGAACTTGTTAAGTAATTACTAGCACAAAACAAAAATAACAATATATGTAAAGTACATATTGGTAGGTCAGAAAAGCAATGTGAATTTGAGTTAATGATCTCAAATCGGCTTATTTGTGTTGTGTTGTTTCAGAGTAGGAGTTGGAACCAAGTACAGTCTTTGACCTTTTCTATATGGTCTTTAGCCAAGAATTTTTTTTTTTTTTTAAGGAGATGTTAGAAGAAGACAAAAAAGGAGGAAAAGGAGTAAGGGAAGAGGGGGGAAAGGGGGAGGAGAAACAATAGAGACCAAATGTAGCTTCAACATCTATAATATTCAATATTTGTCACTTTGCAAATGAAGTTTTCTGAGCCTTCTTTAAGATCCTTCCAAGTATTTGTAGTACAGCTCACAGTGTAACTCAAACTCAGAGTAACAGTCTCATTTTTCACTTAGTTCCATTTCTTGTGAATCTGAGGCAAAATGAGTGAAGCACAATGGCCCAGCACCATGTGATTTACTTTAAGAAAACTTGATTTGTTGGAGTTATCATGATGGGAAAATTCTGTATCCTGTGGCCCTGTAAATGTCCTAGTGAATCAGGTGTCTTGGTTTGGGTCTCAGACATGTCTGTGCTCTTTGCTTGCATCATCTTTATGCTTGAGTCTCATCTGCTGAAATCATTTAATGGCTTACTTAAGGATAGTTTGAAAAAAACAATACTATATTTTTACACAGTACAATTTACAGTGGATGATTGGATGAATCACCTCTTCTCATCTTCACAGAACACTTGAGGAGATTCAGAACTAGGTACATCACATGACTTGCCCAAACTGATACAGCTTGAGTGAGAATTCAGAATACCAACTTCTGTCCTGTTGCATGTTCCATTCTTCCTCATAGAAGACCCACTGGGTAATTGCTGAAAATGCTCTAGAATATACAAAAAAATACAACTGGAAACTCATAAATCCAAACCTTTATCCTGAATAAACTCAAGGAACAGGAAAGTCACTGTGACACTTTAGACCTCCCTGACTCTGGGATGATTCTGAATCCCTCCTGAGGAAACTAAGTATCCCCTGGGAGGGAGGTGAGGAAGAAGTCTAGGCTGCTCCATCTCTGGGAAGCAGTCCCCCTTTATGAGACTCTTGACTATATTTAAACTTTTACTTGGAAATCTTGTAATCTGACTCTGTCTCATTTGAAGAGATGGATGTGGAGATGTAATTTCCCTGTGCCAGGGGGTAGATTGATGGCCACCGCTGACACATTGACACCATCCCACCTTGGGAATTATGGGAAAAGCAGATCTGAAAGAAAGTTCCTTATAGCATGTTTATATTCTCTGTGTCAAGTATAGATTTTCTTCTGGGAGCCCTGAGAAGAACTTTCTGGGATTTCTTGACAACTTCATTTCCTCAGGACCAAATTCAAATGAACAGTTGCCATTTTTTCCATGTCTTTGACATGACTCCATGTTACTTTACCTTGTTGTATTTAAACAGAAGACCTTTACGTTTGTGCTGACATTTTCCACAGAGGACTAGTGTATCAAGTTATAGCTTAGCCTATGGACTGCTAACACTGAATCCAACTCAGGCCTTACTATCTTTAAGTGGTTAGGTTTGATACTTGATAGATGTATACATTGATGCCCAGGTATACATGGGGGAGAGGAAAGATGTGATACTTCTGAAAAACTTCCTCATTTAATCCTTGCTTCCCTTTGATGTAAATATTTCATATGTGGTGTTGGAAGCTGTGGGAATTCAGTGAAAAATGTTTTAGCAGGTTTTCAGAAAAAAAAAAAAAAACTACATACATGAGTAGTAATAATTTTCCAAGTCATACCAGTCATCAGGTGAAAAGGTCTCTCTACTAGGGGGAGAATTGTGAGAGATGAGGGAGTAGCATTTCCTGCTCAGATTGGCTGAGCCCCATGCCTCAGTTTCCACTAGTGTGACATGATAATAGTATTTGTTTTCTCTTCTCCAATGGGAATATCACAAGAATAAGAATAGCTTTTGTGCTGGGCCTGGTGATGCACACCTGTAATCCCAGTGCTGGGAGACTGAGGCTAGGAATTGCTAGAGTTTGCAGATTCAAACTCAACATAGCAACATAGCTGGGCAACATAGCAAGACCTAGTCTCTTTAAAAAAAAAAAAAGAAAAGAAAAAAAATGAATAGCTTTTGCTTATAAAGTGACAAGAACTTCAAAGTTACAACAAATAATGGTGTAATGATTCCAATGAAATGTGACCACCTATTCTGGAAAGGACTTTTCTGTCTCATAGACCAATATGACCTGTTCTCATTTCCTTTGAAATGACTGTTCTTGAATGTTGTTGCAGTTCTGAATACTGATGGGCAGATCTGTTTCTAAGAGGAAAGTCTGTTAGTTTGAGATTGCACCCTCAATCAGTAGCCACCTGTCCTTTGCAGGTAACTCTGAGTGCACCAGGTAACCACTACCTCCACAGAAGTGACCTGATATCACTACATCTGTAGTTCTTCTTGGGATAAGAAAGAGAATAACCTTTATATACTTGCTAGCATTTATTCTCGCACTCTAACTTTGCATCTATTGCACATAATCCTGTGTGGCAGCTGTTATTACTGATTCGAGGTGAGGAATATGAGTACTTAAGAAATTTTCCACTGTTAACTTCAAGTATATGGCAGAATTTGGGAACAAGTCAACTCTTCCAACTCAAGTGAACCAAGTGTTTTTCCAGCAAAGATGACTCAGGTTATTGTCTAATCCTGCAGTGCTTGGTGTCACCAATAGCTGTGATTCAGAAGTTTACTTAATATTTGAAAGAAATATCATAGGAAGCATTTTGAACATATCAAATGCTATACAATTGAAGTATATTAAAATTATTACTATTTGCAGTAATTTGCATTCAGCTGAAAACTATTTCTGGCTGGTGTTCACTACTGTTACATGGATGTTAGCTTTTCTATGTAGCAATATTTTTAAATTTTGTTCTTAGCCTTGTAGACAAACTTGTTCCCGTCAGACTCAGAGATACTGCACAAATATAAAACAGACGTGCTGTCTTCTCCGCCGGCTGGGGTTACTCAGTGAAGAGTGGAGAATCCTCCCTGCCCTAGTGCACCTGAACATTGGCAGCTGTTTCCAATTGTTACCCATCAAAGTCCAGCATAAATCTAACCATTCATTTTCCTCTAAGAATTTTTCCTAACTTGGGGTGACAGGTTAGAATTACTGCTAAACTGCTAAGTTTCAAGAAAACTCCCTCAAGATGAAGGTAATAGAGTCTTAATCTTGGAGCGAACTGAGAAATGTCTCGTTTGCCCTTAGATGTGGTTTCTGGAAGTGCTGCCTATGTCCTTACCAAGACCCGCTGGGAAGGAGAGCGTGGAAAAGTCATTCTGGGGAAAGGAGGCCACAGAGGACCATGGACTGAGGGGCTGAGGGGCCCAGTGCTCTGACCTGTTGCCTCCTGAAATCCAAGGGGAGACGCTGTTGCCTGCACACTAGTATCCAGCTCGTATGCTGGGGGCCGGGGGGGGGGGGGGGGGGGTTTCTGAACAGAGTAGTTTGTGGCCATTGGCTATCTTTCAAATTAAGTAGTTTTCCTTTGCAGAATCCCCCAAGATGTCAGCACTCACATGAAAATTGCCATGTTCTACAGTAGTGAGAACGTGTGACTCAGAGGCAGAAAGTTCATGAGTAGAAACAATCTGTTTTAAAATGGGGTGTTCTAAGCAGAAGCTCCCCAGGGCTTCTTCACCCTGAGAGCTTGAAGCGTGGGTTCTGCTCTCAGAACCTTCCGGTGAGGACCTTCCGGTCTGAACAGGGTGTAGCGTTTGTCTTTTTGGATTACATGTGTGTGTGTGTGATATAACCATATTGAGTGTTCATCACTTTAAGATAAGAACAAAGAGGTTGAGAAAGGTTGAAAGACTAGAACAAGGACTTGAGCTAGGATTCCTAGATTCTCTTGGTCTGTGAAGCTTGAGCTAGAGTCCTGATCTCTAGATCACATTATCATCCTTAAATGTGGTCCTAGAGGAATCAATCTTCTTTGAAGAAAAGATGTTTGGGGAAGGACATGTAAGCACAAGCAAAACTCCAATTTATGGGCATCTGTGATGGTTCTATTCAGTGCTTCCTGGTTGACAGTATCTTTTATTATTACATTGGTGTTGCATTGGCGATGCAGAAAGGGATAATACGATACATGCTGTGTAGCTGCTTCCCAAATCATTTACTTTTTCATTGTAATAAAACATACATAAATTAACATTGACCTTTTTCACCATTTTTAAGCATATGGTTCTGTGGCATCAAGTACATTCGCATTGTTATGCAACCATCACCATTACCCATCTCTGAAAGGTTTCATCATCCCAAAGTGAAATCCATTGCTTATTCCATAGTGCTCAAAACTTCCACAGTGTATGAAAGACATGTCTGCAGTTGTTTCTTTGAAGTTAATGCGTGAGGGAAATGAGAACCTTGGTGCAGTGGGACAATTAAATAGTTTTGGAAGAAAAGAAAGCAATAACAAAAATAGGTAGGCTTTTTCAGAGTATGTGTCACATTCAGGCTTCAGGCTCCCTATCAAAAAGCAAGTGGACTGAGTTAGATGATCTCCAAAAGACCAACAAGCTGTTATCCAGCAGAGGCATTTGGAATGCCAGTCTTAGTTTTGTCACAAAGACACATTTCACTGTTCCGTAACACACTTTCTCAATGGCTGTGCAAGGCGAGGTTTCCCTGAATTCTCATGCATGCTCTGAAGTAGGAAAGCATTTTTATGAAATCTTCCAGTGTCTCTAAAGGCAACGTTACTCTCTTCTCTAGGAGGGGTTATATTTCTGCATGGAATGTAGTACTTACTCACCAGACTGGAAGATCATTCTGACTCAAAGTCAGAAGTTACATCACACTCCAGAGTGATATAAGGCCTCAGTGCTTTTAGAATTAGTCATTCTGCCTCTGTGCATGCCCATGTGTGCATGGGTGAGTGTGTATACATGTATGCATTCATGTGTGCATTCACATCTCTGTATTCAAAGAGGTTGACCGAAAATGCTGCCAAAGCAGAAGTCCTCCAGAACATTCTTACAATCACTGGAACTCAGGTGAAGTTGAAGAGTCACCACAAGAGAGGCCGTGATGTATTTGTTATCACAGTGGTGAAACATGACTCTTTTAAGGAGTGATGGGGACGAGACATGGAGATGTGATTTCAGATGTGATTTCATCTGGCAAGAACAGATGATCACGAGTTCCATATCACCCTAAAAATGTCAAGTTTAAGAAGGGGGGGCTTATTTGTGTTTGTTTTCATTTATTTTTTTTAAATTGAGATAATGTTGGCTTTATCATTGTATTTTGGAAGTATGCCATCTCCCCCTTCAGGTGTTATTACTGTGGTCATCACCCAAGCACCCATAGTTTACTCCCATAATCCATTCTGCTCATGGGGAGATGTTACCAACAGGTAAGAGAAGGGGAAGAAATGATCAATTTGTGTTCAAGAAAAATGACTATGATGGAGGACCATGGAACATAAGATGATTTAGAAAGTAGAAAGACTGAGCAAGGGGCTACATAAGTGCAAATGCAGGTGGCAAGAATGGGACGAATTGTAAAACTTAACGATACAAGATAGAGTGGCTTGGCTGATTGGGGGTATGTGCTGGTGGAGGTAGAGAGGGTAGAATGGTCAAAAGGAAATGACATCTGAAGAGCAGGTAGCTTTCCAGGGTACTTAACTGGGAAGGGAGAGATGGTTCCTGTCTCTTAAACAGAGTGGTTAGCTCAGTTTCCTCCCTTTGAACTGGAGGAAGCAAGGCATATCTAAATGGAGCGTTAGGGTAGAACTACTTACTGGATTTACAAGTCTTTTCATATTTTATTGATTATATATTTTTTCTTATATTGTTGTATATCCCCCTATTTCTCCCATTACCATATCACCCATGTACAGTTACTGTGATCCTTTGTGTTCATCCCTCCTGTGACCTTAAGTGATGATATATATTTAAGAATCACCAGCATATCATGACAAACTGCTATTGCATATGTCTTCATATACAAACATTTTATTTTCATGAGCTTCAACTTAGAAAGAAGCTCTGATACCATAGGAAATAAGATCAGCAAGTAGTGACAATTAAAGATGAATGTGTAGTAAATGCGCTTTTGATTAAGACAGCATTATTAGGTCATTTATTCTTAATTAAGAACAGTTGATCTTTGATCCCTTTTCCTGCTTTTGTTTTCTGTATTTGTGTTTGCATACCTAGGTGTAACCAAGAACATAATTAAGGGTCGTGGATTGCATCACTATTACAATCATTTCTAGCAAGCATTAATAAATCATAAAAAGTAAAAGCAGACATGGACTCTGTGCATTTCATGTGGTCCTAGTTGGGGTTCCTGCATGCTTTCATTTTCACTTGTCTGTAAACCTAATCACTGTTTCTCTTCACTTTGTACCCCCTCTCAATGTGTTCTTTAGCAGATATTTTAACAAAAAAGAATGCTGACCAAAGGAAAATATAGCTCTAAATGTTATCTCCATCTAAAATCAGAATCCTGTCTAATTTTTCTTCCCCTTTCTGGAGTTGAAAATAAATTTAACAGGACAGAATATTAGAACTAAGAGTGTAGATCATGAAATGTTTTTCTCAGCGTTCATACAAAATGTTTTTTTTTTTTATGACTATTTGAAAAGTTCATCTTAGTATCAGGCACTTGTGGAATTAAAGACAAAAATTTAATCAATTTAAGTGCTCCCTGTGTAGTATTAACCTAGAAAATACTCAATTTCATTATAAACTACCTCTTTTCATAAGCACTAACTACAACTAGTACAAGACATTGTTTAGAGCATATCAACAACCAATTTTTGGTGAATTGATTTGGTTATTCATGTGATTATTACTCATTGTTAAATCTCTAAAATTGTGGGTTGAAAGTCCATGTGTGTGTATGTGCGCGTGCACTAATTAATAGATTATGTAGAGGACATTCTATGACCCTGTTGGAAAGCTTGAGCCTGTTTCAGTGACTAAGTTACTTTCTAGTTTAGAGAAAAAGAAGTTCAGCTAACTAGAAGGATGAGCTATATCTTGAATAGAATAAAGGATTGATTCGATGTATACTGAGTAAAATAAATCTTGAAGGTAGCTGAACTAATGCTGTGACATGATCACGCAAAGTGGTAAATTAAAAACTAAAATAAATCCTGTTTGTTTGAATTTGTAAAGAAACCGAACACTATCAACTCTCAGGAGGAGCACCATAGTGAAAGATTTCAAAGAGTTTCAATCTGGTTGCTAACATAAGAGGAGACATAAAACTGCTGCGGAAAAATAGAGAATGCGTAAGAGTAAATAATCAAGAGTTCAGTTCTAAGGAGAATACATTTTATTTGTTGAAGTTGACTTGGCTGATTGAGCTCTTAGCATGACTTTGTATATAAACACCACCGTTATTACTATTCTCTGAATTTTTCCACTAGAAAAGATTATACGATTCTGAATTCCAATAGTTTTATTCTATTCCTAGTTGTCTCTCATCTTTTATCAGGGAAGGCATTTTAATGCTTGGTGAATAGGCATGGTCCATCACTCTCAGAAAATGAACAATTTCATATTGGGGGGGTTCTTACACATATGCTACTTGTATTCATTACCCAAAAAGAAAAGCTGATTCTGTATTGAAATCCCATCATTTGGCAAACTGAAAATGACCCCACAATTGGGCACCCTGACAGAACTTCCGGTTACCGCAGAGACCGCAAATGAGTGCTCATTAACTTTGTAATGTGAATAATTGGCTTCACCCCCAGAAGCTACTGATTCTAAACTTAATGGGTTTTTGTAGCAGGGCTATCAGGGATTTCTTACTAATTTGCCTGATTTCCATCTACTACAGAAATGAGGTAAACAATATGAAGTACTTTTAAAGTTCTGTCACATCTTATCTGTTAGTTAAGAAGTACAGTGCTGAAGGATGGAATTTATTTCATGTGGGGTGAGAATATATATACCATTCAATCAAATTAGGAAATTAAAGAGGTCTAAATATAAGAGACTTGAGTATTCCACTACTCCTTTCAGAATTAATGGAATAGATATAGAGAAAAGTAAATTGTGTCCATCTCTTTAAGGAGTTGGTACATATTGTTAATTATAAACCATCGTATTCCATCTTTTGTTTTTCTCATTCTTAAACTCAAAAACTTGGTTTTTAAGAACATAAGACTCTTCTGCAGAGTTCATCTGTGGAAGGAAAGGTACAAAGAGAGTCTTAGCGATTAGGTGAAAGGCAGTTGATTTTGCTTAAAAAAGTATGTGTTCATGCTCTTTTATACCTCCAACAACAGGAGTGCTTAGTTTTTGTGACTGTCATTATTTTTCCAGGAAGCATTGAGAGCTATTTAAAATCAAACACAGAAACCTAATGAGCCATGGTTTAATTTGTATGAATTGATAGGAGAGAAGTTATTTTCCCAAAGCAAGAGCAGGGTTATTTCTGACACTATCATCATCACCAAAGGTTTTCCCTTTTCCATCTCTCCATTCTGAGGACCTGGCATCAGCCCCATGTGGAAGTGGGAGATGCTGTTAAAAGAAACAAGTCTTAAGGCCAACCTATATTTTTCCTGCCAGGTTCACCTTTTCTCTTTATGGGGGAGAGAGGAAATGTTATAACATATTGCAGGCATTCCTCTTCATCAACAGAAGTGAAAAGGAACAATTTTCTTTCCTCAGTGATTGTGATAGATTGTCTTGGAAATCTATCAAATAGGACCACATTTTGAGCAGTAGCAGATGAATTATTTCGACCATATGTGTGTTTTAGTTTGGGGTTCTTCAAGAGTACGACCTTACCTCTGTTTGGGAATTACATGGAGCTGTGCAGGGAAGAGGGGCCAAAAAACAGGAAAGGTAATTAGTCAAGAAAAGGTTTTCTATTAAAAAGGGCACCTGAGAGAGTGACTGGAGTGTGAACATATGGGCAATTGTAAGAAATGGTGCAAAAGCCACTAGCCTGATCATTACTTTGTCTCAGGATGGAGGGAGCTGGGATATGTATATATAATATATATATTTAATATATATTATATATATATGCCAATAGTTGGGATAATCATTGTTTGAAGGTTGCCCCTTTAAATATAAATTCCTAGAGCATTTCCAGCTTGCCAGAGCAGACTGCATGGGTTCTTGCAACACACAGAGTTGAAGATAGGGTAAAATTCAGCAAGAGGACAATGGAAAACATGAGTGTTATGAGAGGATGAGAGTGAGCCAGTTACAAAGCTCTAATCATAACAGCATTTGGAGCCCAGACAAATGTATGGACATTTTGTTTTTTGTTCAGAAATTATTTGCATGGGTTAATTTATATTGTTATTATGTTTATACAATATTTTTTCCTTAAGGAATAAGACACAAATAAATTTTTCCTGCAAGGGAGTGGATTGTCAGACACAAGCTGGGTAAGGCCAGCTAGCTCCATATGGAAAATATGCTCTGGGGAAGCAAAAGGGTGTTTTTAAGATCCAAAGGATTATATATTACATGAAATTAAGGGCATTGAGTAGTCAATCCTAATTCTTGGAAAAATAGAAAGATACAGAGAATTTGCTTCTGCATCAAGGTGCGAATGGGTGGAGCTAATTCACACATGCAGACATTTGAAAGACAAGTTCCAGTGTTACTCTGGTTTTGCCCATTTAGGCAGATTTGAAAACAGACGCTAAATGCTGGCTAAAAGAGAAGAAAAACATGTATTTTTTCATCCAAGAGATATTTATTTAGCATTTATCCTATGCTCGGTCCCGAGCTAGAATGAATCAAACAGACCAGCAGCTGCTCACATGATGCTGTAGGAAGTGATGTGAATATCAATGAGCTTTGGATCTTGATGAACTCACTTTGGCCATTTCTTCTGCCATTTTTTCCTCCTTTCCACTACTATTATTAGAAACGTAGAGATGCTGTCTGAGCCATTTGTTGTAAAGACCTGCCCTTTAGCTTCTTGATCAGCTGTATTTACCACAGTAGCAATATTCTAAAAAGTCTTAAATATGGAAACTTTATGACTGACAAAGAACATTATCTTAGTTAAACCTCATAAACATTCCTGTTATTTCTAAATAATACTTGAGAAGCATGGAATCAGAGGCTAAGTAGCTAACGAAAATGATATTGATTGTAAATTATTAGAGCTCTGAAATGAGAATGAAAACCAGGTTCTCTGACACAGGAATGTGTGTGTGTCTGTGTGTGTGTGTGTGCGCGTGCGTGCCAGTGAACACGTCTCTGATTTTGCTTATCCATCATGTCGCCAAACAGGAAGACATGTCAGTAGGTTTTAATCATTCTATTATTCTCTTATTGTTAAACATTATATCTGGTTAAACTAGATTAGATAAATGAAGATTTATCTTAAATTCTTTAGCCTTCAACAGGCTCCAGTACCTTCTCTGTATCTTCAAAGTTTAAAAAACCTTTTATTTGCTACTAAAAGTCATGCTATGATTTTCTTTTAAACTCTCATTCTCTTATCTGTCTAACCTATCCATTTTATTTATATTTCTATCACCTATCTCTCCTTATATATATTTATGTATTTATCTTCTATCTATATCTAGATAACAATAAGTTAACTATTTTGTATAGTTGTATACATATAGGTAACAAGTAGAAATACTACAATCAGAAGCATAGTTGTTGAACTTTGAAATTCCACAGCCAGATGTAAATATTTGGTCACCAGTACAATCTGTTTATTATACAGCAAACAAAATTTTGTACTCTGTACTCTTCATGTTAAGGTAGACACATCTTGCAATGTTTTGTTAGATTCCTTGCTCATTTTCCTTTGTCAAATAAAATGTCCAAGCCTAGAGTTAATCAGGAACCTGAGAAATATACATTGTGACCAAGGGCTTAAAGATGGGCCAGAACTGGAAAATGGATGGAGGCTATTCTGACTAAGGAGTCAAAGGCAGAAACTAGTTTGGGCTAGCATAGATGTAGCCAGTGTATTCTCCAACCAACGCTGGTGAAGAGGAGCTCCCCTCACCTTATGGAGACCTTGCTGGTTGCCAAGTTCATTGTTCGACACCATGGATCTCCAGGTGGGTCACGTTTAGAGATACACCAACCTGGAGGATTCCATGCTGTTGAGCTGTTCACAAGCAGCGGACCATCCTAAGTCCATCTTCCCAGGATCTAAACGGGTGTCTTCTGTCATGTCTGTACACATCTTCAAAAGACAACTTTACTCATCCCTCTATCAAAATGGCAGCTAACAAACTTCCCACCTCAGTATCAAAATATGGTATTTTTATGACTATTATGAAAACTAGTGCTTCAGTGTACTCTTAGGATGGAAATAACTGCAGAAAAGATTCACTTTTAGCAAAGCTAATTAAAATGTCAGGGGTGTAAGTAAACTATCTGTGGGTTGTAATTATATATTCAAAGAATTTTTTAGTAGTGGTAGGTGATTCTAGCATATGAAACCTATTTTTTTTCCTAAAATTTGAAATTATTTGACTTGGTGTATATATAATAAATAAAGCCTG
Organism: Uropsilus gracilis; assembly: GCA_004024945.1. NCBI lineage: Eukaryota > Metazoa > Chordata > Mammalia > Eulipotyphla > Talpidae > Uropsilus > Uropsilus gracilis. The sequence goes on from PVHY01001995.1 coordinate 105,922, forward strand.
CTTTGCAATAGTATATCCTTATTTTTATTTAACATTTTAGAAATTTTTAAATTGAGAAGATTTATATGAAAGTTATGAAACTCAATATAATGATAGTATTACAAAGCAAAAATAATTTTGAAATAATCATTCTTGTTATATTTTAATAATTATGTTAGTCCTTTACCAGTAATATGGTATTGGGATTTGGTTTAAGGTAGGTGTTGTATGGAATACTAAGAAATTATTTTCATCAAAAAATTGCCTTTATTGCATTAAGATTATTGTATATATATGTGTGTGTGTGTATATACACACACACAATCTTATTGGGACTATAATATCATATATCTTATTACTAGTTTCTCTAATCTTAACACATATTCAAATTCAATGACTTTTAATTAAAATGATATGTTACTGTTTTAATAAACTGTTGATCTCCATTTGCTGCATTTTTACTGAAATTCTATGTATTTAAATTCACAGCATACTGACTCAAAGTTAAAATTTCTTTGAGTTATATTTGGTTCAAATTATATTGGAGTCACACTGATTATATAAATTTAGTTTGTGACTTTTCCCCCTTTTGATATTGAAAAGTTTATAAAGAGAAGTATTAATTCTTCAAATGTTTAAATGTTCCACCTATAAAACTTTGATAAAATGTTCAAACATGTAAGAAAAATTTTATATGGATCATACACTTTTAGGTCATTTTCATTTGTTTATTCATATTTTATGTTGTCATTTGTTAATTTTGGTAAAATGTGAGTTCACTATTATTTATCTATTAAATGAAAATGCTTATAGTTTCATCAACATTTGATTCTGTTAATCTTAATTTTTCTCTAAATCTATAATTAATTTTCTTTTTTTCATTTCCTTATCATAGTTGCATTGTTCCCATGCTTTTTTGGTAAATTTTGCCAGGATTTTGTGAATTTTAATGTTCTTAATTATTTTGCTTTTGATTTCATATATCATTGTTTAACTTGTTTTTAAGTCTTTTCTTCCTAAGTCCAATGAGATTTTTTACTTCCCTTATTTTTATAGCTTCTTGAGATGACCAATTAATTACTTCTTTAAAAAATCCTCTTGTTTCATATTGAGACCATTTATAACTAAGAATTTGTCTATGAAAATTGCTTTACTTTAATCTAAAAGTTTGAAATATAGTCTGGTTAGTAAGACAATGGGCTTAGAATGGTTTCTGTTCATAATGAAAAGAACTTGAAGTTTCTTTACTTGTGACTTTAGAAGGAATACATACTTTGTAGTATTCCTTTAGAAGGAATACATGCTTTGTAGTGTTCCTTTATTAGGAATACGTACTTCTGCAAGACTAAATTGGAATATCTTTTAAGTGTATAGGGGAATGACTGCAAAATCAAATGCTCAACACAAATAATAATATTTTTGAAACTTGTCATTTAGTTTATCTCAGTTCAATAATCATTTTAACTTTCAATGTTTATATATTGGCTATCTGCTGACTTCATTCTTCTTGTTTAAAATTTTCTTTTATAAATTTCTAATTTTATTACATTTTGGTGAGAAACTGTGACTTTACCATGTTGTTCATTTTTAAAGTATCTTTATAATATTTTCTGGGTTTTTAAATTACACTTCTGATAGAAAAGATCATATTCTTTATTGAAGAAGGTGAACAACACATGAACACATGTGCACACATGTGTTTTATTTATATCCATTTCCCATAGTCTATTATTGACTTCCTTTTGTTCCCCTTTTTAATCCTACTTGATATGCATTGTATTCCTATATCTTGCACTACTGTTCTTTGGTCAAATTCTATTTTTTTACATATTTTAAATTTTATACATAATTATTATTATGTTCTCTGTTTATTTAAATCATTTTGTTTGTGGTCTTCATTTACATGAAACTGATATTGTTACTTCCTCACTCTTCTCTTTTACTTTGCCTGAAAACATTTGCTATACTTGCAGGTTCTGTATACCAATGTTTTGGATTATTTTCTTATAAGTAATGTTTCTTAATGATTCATGTTTCTTTACTTTTGATCACTGAGTGCTTGGTTTTAAATTGGCAGTTCATGGAGTTACCTTAAAGGAAGGGAGAGGCAGTCAAGGAAGGTGATGGGCTGTAGTGAGATGCTTAGGGCTGTGGTGGTATGTGTGTGTGATGACATACAGTTGTAGAAGTGTGAACCTGCACCTCTAATTTATCCACAACATTGTAAACCAATGTTACTTCAATAAACACATTTAACAAATAAAAAGAAAAAAATAGAGATTGGTAGCTTAATTCTCTCCTTTTTTCTGTTTTCATTTTATACATTTTTTTTTATTTCTTCCTCATCTTTTGCTTTCTGAACTCTCTCTCAAAATGGTTTGGAGAATATATATTTGCTTTCACTATATTAGTTTCTAGTTTTACTTTGAAAGATTATATTTTAGTATTATTGTTATTATCATTGTAGATATTATCAAAGCCAAGATAAAATATAATTTTTAAAAATTGACCTTAATTTATTTCATATTTATGTTCAACTGTCTGCCAACATAATGTGAATTACATTGCATTACAGTGAATTAGAGTGGAATTATTACTACAAATAATAGCATTATTTTCATTATTTACATATAAAATATATACTTTTTAAACTAATATTTTCAATCAGTTGCCTATTACTTTACAGCCGTCACTTTACTATTACTTGCTTCACTGGTTTCTATGATGACAAGCGCTGGAGTAGGAGAGCCTTTTGGTCTTTAAATTTTTTGTTCTGATCCAATCTCTTATGAAATTATTTTAGTTTTGTTTTAATGAATTGGCTATTTCTGGAATCATTGCATCTACATGTATATTTCCATTGCCTTGACACCTGAATATCTGAGATAACCCTCAAGACTTATTCAGTTAATAAATGTGATGGCTAGAAAAATAGTTGCTTCATCTCTATGACCCAGAACTAGAATTGTTTCCCATCATCAATTCTGAGAATCCATCACTCTGGAATGGGTGAATGTTTGTGGTATTCCAAGAACTTCCCTCTGTCTGGCATCCACACTGTTATGAAACACCAAGTCAGAGATGCTCTGGCCTATTCCTGTGATATTTTCATTCCTATATTTTACCCTAAATCTCCAATTTTTTCACATTCAGAAAAGAGTAAATCTTTAAATGAAATTCAGAGCACCCAGTTGTGCCTCTCTCGAGTCAGCCTGTGTTACATGCTTTAGTTTTGTGATCTGAGCCAGAAGTACCTACAAAATAAGCTTGAATAAGACAAAAAATAAAAGAGAGATGGAAAGATAAAAAATATCCACAAAGATACCCAAGGGTTACATTTCCACAAGACTTGTCACCCCTCCCTTTCCATTCTAAAGATCCATCTCTGACTATGAAGTTTCCACCTGAATTTAGGAAGATGTATCCTCACCAAGCTCTCCACTCCCAGTAGGAGGTTGCTTACCTCTTATCTAACTGTTCTTGTTTCTAGATGGGCACCTCCTTTCTTTCCATAGTCGTGTTTCCCAGGGAATCATTTGTTTGACTTTCTTGAACTCATCCTGAGAAATTCACAAAGCAATCACTTCGGTTCTTCTTGCAGGAAGGAGGAGGATATTTTAGACATAGAACATAGAAAAGACTATCAGATATTTGAAGACTTAATATATGCCTAAGAATCTACAACCCTTTTCTATTTATGATCTCATTTAATTCTCAAGACAACTTTATGAGCTTACACTTTTAATCCTCTTCCTTTTTTAGGGGACAGTTTGCTCATGATGAAATGTCTGGGCAATAAGAGAGCACAGTTGCAACATGTTTGTTCTTAAGTAGTGTGCAGTTTGATCGCAGTGTTTGAGCATTTTTAGACTAAAAGTGGAGAAAATATAGGACATAATTAATTGTGTTTATTCCTAAATAAATGCACATTCAAGTTGTGTTAAGATCACCTTTATAAATTGGGTATTTAATATGAAAATGGTAAAGATTTGACAAGCCTATAATGTAGAAAAAGCGTTTGGATGGCAGGGGTGTCCCATTAACCCATATCTATGACATAAGATTAATAGTGCTCTGATTAATCAATAGCCAAGAATCTTAGTTTCTTTGACCACAGCTGTATGCTTCTGTGTATTGACTAATTTTTGAATCATCTGGTATAAATGTTTTCAAGTTCATCATGTCCATCCTGATTTTCAAAGTGTGTGGGGTGCTGAAAATAGATAAAGAGATATGCCTTAGATAAAAGAATACCTTTATCTATTCTCATCTACCTCTGGCACACTAGACATGGTTACTGGCAAGTCTTTTATCTGTGACAGCAGCCCCCTAACCACCTAGGAATGCCCCACTGAAGAGACATGTCCCCAAAAGATAAAGGTGTTTACCCCAACAGGTATTTTTTTCTCTTTGGCATTCTCCTACCCCCACATGATGCACAGGATCCTGGGTTTTTTCCTTCATTGTCATCATTCCTTTGCCAAAGTATATAAGGGGACCCTAAGTCTATAATAAATGGCTCAGCTCTTGCTCACTGAGTTCCCATCTGTGATGTGAGTTTACCTCTGTCTCAGATCGTTATCAATCTCTTCCATCCATTCTTCTTTTCCCACCCATAGCTCCCAACAAAAGTGGGATTTTTGACAAAATCCACATGTTTATCTGCAAATCTAAGTTACTATTGAATATCCTATAAACTCATTAGTTTATAGTTAGTTTATAGTTTCTAATAAACTCATTAGTACTCTTGCATAACTTCTACCTATCTCAAAAGAAGAGGTAAAGAACATATAAGATAGTAAATTTTAAGGATTAAAGATGTATCTGTATCTCTGATATATGGTGAGATTGCTTTAATACAAACAGATTTTAAAACGCTAGAGCCCTTCATACAGGTGTTGAAAAACAGGAACATTTTGAAATTATTTTACATTAAGAGTTTTTGAGTTTGCTTATCCAAGGAGTTGAAAAGTTTTCCTGCTTTATTTTTGTGAGTGCTAATTATATGCTAATATGGTTTATGTGCTGATTAGTTAGGGCACAAAAGTCTTAGGGAACTCATCTTATTGACTCAGGGGTTATTCTGGGCTCACTATTGCTCCAACTATTCTTGCGGTCTCTTTATTCTTATGATGGAGAAAATGCCAACACTGATGGAGAGAGAGAAAAGGAGGTAATAGATGCGCACAAGGTGTAACGTTTCACTCTAACAAATAGTTGGCAAGGATATTTATATCAGATAACATGTCCTTGTTTGTTTTAGAATGATAATAATAGACAATAGTACCTGCTGATTGCTCTGTACCAGGGTGAACCCTTTTAAATGATTATTTAATACTCATGAAAATTGCCATGAGTTAATCGCTTATAGATGAGGAAACTGAGGCAAAAAGAGTGTAAATAACTTGCTAGAGATCACATGACTTACAAATATTTATCCTATGATTTGAATTCAGTGGCAAAGTCTAAGCTGACAATTATGCCAAATTGCATACGAAGATCTTTATGTGAATCTATGCAAACACCCAAGGGGGAAACACATGCAAAATAAGCACATTCCTGAAATTCAGACTAAGCAAGGATGTCTGTAGAGCCTCCTGCATAAATGTACAAAGAGGACTTACTTCCTCAACTTGCATGCACCTATATCTGTTTTTTAAACAATTGCATGCATCTCTGTAAGTATGCATTGATAAACAATGTTTGTAACATTTTTAGCAAGAAGGGTTGACTTTAGGATCTTAAAGTTATTTTGTCCTAGGTTATGTGTGGAAAAACCAAATAATGGGTGAAAGAAGTGTTATTGGGTGAATGGGTGAATAAATGTCTTTGTGATACAATTGTGTGTGTGCATATATATGTAATATATACATGATGCATAATTATATATTGTTATAATTATATGTATATAATATATATAATTTTATATATAATTATATGAATATGTACATTTGGGGTTTGGTTTAAGTTAGTAGCTTTATATGATATTAACAAACTGAAATATAAATATGCATATATGGGGGAGAGACAGAGCAATTAAGAGTTAGACTAAAAGAGAGACAGAGACAGAGAGACAGAAAAAGATAGAGATTCCAAGAGGCATTTATTTCAGTTTCAAAGCTGGGTGAATAATGACCAGTGTGATTTTTCTGGAAGTTGAGGACTTGGGTTGTGTTTAGGGTAGCAGGTAGCAACAAAGAGAGCCAAGACAACCAGTTGAATTCAGATGACTTAAGTAATTCAAAGAGAAATGCTCCTGTAGGCATTTGTTTTTAGTATTTAAAGTAAGATTCAGTTCTGTTCAGTGTCATAACTTTATAAATACTCAGCAAATGTTAATTAGCTCTGATTTTTATGGACATAATAAACAAGTTTATTGGTTATTTTAGCAACATTCTGTGTCCATGTGGCTCTAATGCTTCTGTATTTTCTGGGAGTTTGAATTGAAGCTACATTATCATTGTTGCAATAACAGAGAGCCTCTGACAGATTTTGGATCAGAACTTCAGGTCGTCCTATGAAAGCACCGAATGCTCCATTGATTCAGCTACTACACCTGTCACCTTTGTAAAAAGTGAAGACTGTGAATCTCTTTTCATCACCAAGACTCTAGAATGAAACCTTTCGTGTTGACTAAGGGGGACATGAAAAGGAATGTGATTGGAGTGTTGCAGACACATATACACAGCTCAGGCAGCCATCTCTGCCATTTCTCTCCATGCTCATCTTTCAACAGCATGTCGTCAACTCTGAAAATTTGAAACTTTTTTTATTGGAAATTTTTTGGGTGCTACTAATTTTTGTTAATGATCCTAGTCCTGATTATCTTTCTGAGATTTTGGCTGGTTAACTAAAATTCATGTTTTGCATGTATGTGTGAGAGAGAATCAGATCATTCAAATGATAACCGTACATCTGTCGTTCCAATTGGGGTACTTTAAATGTCATTGTTGTTTAATAATTTAGTTGTTCCAATACACAGATTCTATTTGTGAAGAGCGGAGATTGTCCATAGTTCCTGTTACTTCCAAACAAAATGTTAACTTCTCTGAACAATCCCTTCCACAAATAGCCTTAGTTTAAGAATAACCAACAGACGGCACACTTTTTCTGGGCAATGGTACTAAATTATTCATTTAGGAAATAGGTTGTTTTTACTCAGCATATAAAATGATGGGCTTCTGACATGGATTAAAAATTAATGCTTTGTCATTTCATACTAACACCACAGTTGAGCACATAGTTCCTAACAATACATCTCATTAATCCTTTAGTCAGATAGCTTTCTAAACACAATAGCAACAAAATCTTCAAGAGCAAAAAAGTAAAGGAAACACTTTCTTGGTCCTTACTAGAAATTTATTCATTATCTAAGTATTCTGCATAAACAACCACTCTAAAAATTCAAGGTCATTTCCCCCCAATTTACAATTTGAGAAAAGTAAGAAATTGGTGGCTTTATCCTCTTACTTTCATACTGATGCTAATTTATTCATATCCTTAGGCCATATCCTCATGTACACACAGGTTTGGGGGAAGAAGGAGCAAGTGGAATAAAACTCACTACCTAGTTAGAACCTTGTCATCAAATGTCATATTTGGATCAATTTTTAACCATTTTCAGACCAGATTAGTTGCTGAATTTTCTAGTCCTTTTTATTTAGTATTTATGGTTCAGGTGAATCTGAGTTGTATATTTTGTTTTTCTTCTCCATACAGGTTATGATGTTCTTGTCTATGTGGTTCAGAGATTAAACTCAGTTTTCTAGATGTTTCGTGGGCAGATTCCATAAAATTATTTCCTTTTTATACTTATTTCTCAGTTTGTAAATAATATTTTTAATTGTTGCAGCTTTGCCTCTGCAGTAAAAATGTGGCTAAAGCATATTGACTTTCTTTCCTATGAAAGGGTCTATATAGAAAAAAAATTTTAATATTAGAAAAAAGAAAATTAAATGCTTCAGACCGTTTCTCACTCTATCACATCATGGTTTTCTTTAAGCCAGACATGCTTAAATATTTACCTCTTTAATATTAGATGCTGTCAATGAAAAAATACTTGTTATTTGACTTCTCCCCTTCTTTGAAGTCTATTCAATTCAACAAATATTTACTGAGCACATATCACAAGTTGGCTCAGAGTCCCTGTTGTGTTTCCATCAATATTTTGATGTTTCACAAATAACTTATTGAAAATTATGTATATGGTTAAAAATCTGAGCATGTACTCCATCCATAATAAATTAGAATTGACCCATTTTCATCTTAGTCACATGCCATGCTGTCTGCTGGGAGAAAAGGAGTAGGAGAAAAGGAAGTCAAATCATATTTATTACTTGTTCATTGCCAAGTGTGCCCAAGGGTGTGTCCTTTCAGTGACCCATGTGCATCATAGCAGGAGAAAGAGATTATGCTTTGAGAAATGAAAAGGCAAATCATGCTCTTATCCTGAAGGAACTCAGTCCCAGTCCTCTTCCTGTTCTTTTGTGTGCTCGTTATCACTCTTCAGTTGCTGCTGCTTTTTGTGGGTGAGAACAGATCTTAAGTTCACATAGGTCTCTTTGTCTTTAGTGGATAGCGAAGTTGACACTGGATCTCAGAACTTTTGACTCTGGCGTTAGCAGATCGACTTTGCAGATAAAGAATTGTACCCGGATGTTTATTGCAGCACTATCTATAATAACCAGGATATGGAAGCAACCCAAATGCCCCAAAATAGATGAATGGTACAAAAAACTGTGGTGTGTGTACACAACGGAATATTATTCATCGATCAAAAAAAGACAAACTTAGTCATTCGTGGCAACATGCATGAAGCTAGAAGGAATTGTGCTAGCAGAAATAAGTCAGCAAAAAAAAAAAGAGAGAGAAATACTGGATGGTCTCACTTATATGAGAGACAAAGAAAACAGACAAGAAAAATGTCAAATTAACTTGGTAAAATTGAAGCATGGAGCATGGAGGTGGGCACGAAGCAGGAGAATGGAGGCGCAGAAGACTAAGATGATGGTTTATGTGTGATTACATGGTGGAAGAACCCCAGAGCAGATAATGATGTAAAATTTTAAAAAATAATCAATTAATTAATAAAAATAAAAAATAAAGTATTGTTATTTTTAATGTAAAATATCCTATAGAGAACCCTTTTAGCTACAAAAGGATAGCTAAGGCACAAGACTAATAATTGACTTTCAGTAAATTCAATACCAACCTGCATAACACTAATTTCTCAATGCCTTAATTTCTGCCTCTGTGTAATGGGGTTATGAGGCTACTTATCACAGGGTAGATGTGCAGGATGAGATCCTTTGCTAAAGTACTTGTTTTAGTGCTTGGCACGTGACAGACCTTCATACATGTTCTTACTTTGTTATTATAATTTCGTTTAAGTTATTACTGTCATGTAGGAAGAAAAGAGGGTTAGACTTCAACACAATGGACTATGATGGACTATGGTGGACTATGGGTGACTTGGTGCAGGTGCCCTATGTTGGTGACACCTGATGGATCATCTTTTAGTGACAAATGGCCTTTATATCAGAAGGTCTTTAGTCACAAATATGCAATTGATTTTCTCTTTTTTTTGAACTTTTTATTTATTATTTTTTGATAATTTCATTTTTATAAATTTATTGCACATGTTTATGGTTATGTTATATATATATATATATATATATATATATATATATATATTACATTGTTGTTTACCCTGAGGTTCTCCTACCATCTTGTCATCCATGAACCATCATCTTGATCTCTTGTGCCCATCCCTCCCGCAATTATACTACTCCCCCACCCCATCCTATGCTTCTGTTCTGCTGACAGTTAGTTTTAACTTTTTCATATCTGTTTGTTTGTTTCCCTATAGCCTTCATATAAGTGAGACCATCCAGTATTTCTCTTTCTTTCTGTCTTATTTCTGCTAACATGATTCCTTCTAGCTCTGATGGAGAGAATCTTGATGTGAGCACAATTAAAGAATTTTTAAAATATTTAGACTTCCTTCAAGTGGAAACTTATTTCATATAGAAATGTATAATATGCAAATGTTTCATTAGTACATTTTAAAATATTAAGCCAAATGTCTTCATGGCAATATGCATTAACTATCTAGTCAAATACTTTCAGAGTCTTAAATAGATGTTTCTATTAATTTAAATGATAAAAGTTTTCAAAACACCTTATCACAGGCATTCTTCTGATTGAAAGATTTACAATAAAACTAAAATAAATAATGTACTAACTTATTTATTATTAAAGGTGGTAGGGTAGCAGTTTCTATGAGGCTCTGTTTAAAGGAATTCTTTTGCAGAAGCAAGCAAGAATCTCTAGAAATTTTGCTGATGTAATTTCTCAGTTTCTAGGGGAGATCTCTCGAGCACTTTTTTTTTGAGAAATTATTTCTTTTCAGCTTATGCCCACAATAAATATAGCTGAGCAGTTTCTACCCTCAAACACTGGAGACCTGTAACCTTGCTAAAGCCCTAATAACCAACAACATTTCTGAGTGCCTCCTAAGTACCTATCACTTTAGTGACATTTAATTTTCAGAACAGTGCTATCAAGTGGCCTTACTTTTTAAAGATAATGAAGTTGAAGTCCAGTGAAATGACAAAAATGAATAGATACTAAACTGTCAGAGCCTTTCTTTTTCCACTCTATGTCACTGGTTTAGAATTATTTCCCAAAACCTATTTTTGAATGCAGGAACTATATATACATCCAGGTTAGTAGAACCCTGTGCCAAGAACATTCCCAAATCTGTTTATTCATTTGACACCATTTTCACACAATGAATTAAAGTGGACTTTATTTCATAAGATCACCAAATGTAAGTAAAAGCTGACTTTAAGTCCTGTCCTCTCACACCTTATTCTCTCTCCTATCTTGCAATGAGAGTCCAAAAATACACACGCAATTGCTTGCCTGTGCTTCCTTTTATTTCGTTTCATTATTGTCCCAGTTGTTAGTCTCATCTCTGATTCTTATCATTTTTTTCATCTGATTATGCAATCACTGAAGTGACAAATTCAGACTCACCTATCCTCCAGTTGATTATGAAGAGTTCATAAAACAGCATCTAAAGCAAAGCTATATTTGGAAGAAAAACAATTACAGCTTTCATTTACTATTGCATATGATAGTGGTTAGTAGAACAATAAACATGATCCGTATACTTACTTTGAAAAGGCAGAACAAGGCTCCAGAGAGGGTAGGACAAGGCTCTTCCATTGGATTCTCAACTAGGAATGACTTTACTTTTTCCACCTCTTAAAGGAGGGATGCTTTAGAACATTGTGAAGTGTACCTGGGGCCCCATGGAAGGACTCATTAGAAGAAGCCCCTTTAAAATACTCTTTGAAATTACAGTAGGCATCTGCAGAAGAATGTGGACTTTGCTGATTTTGGTGCTATCCTGATGATATCTTGGATCTGTCTAATGAGCAGTGTGATTTTTGAGCCTCGGCTTCCTCATTTTTAAAATAGAAATATTAATCAAACCTATCTTATTTTTGTCTAGAGATTATTATAGGGGAACAAATGAGGTAATTTAAATGACCTGTAAGTTAGACCCAAACATTTGTTGTTATACTGAAGTAGACTCTGCTGAATGAATGGTAAATTAAGTCCTTGAGTATTTTTGTTTCTCTTAGAAAAGTGCTAATTTTTTCAGACTGTGAAAAAAAAAAAGAAAAAGAACTGTTATCATATATGATACTCCAGTGGAGAAGGGCTTAATGCACCCTCTGAAGTATCCATGCTATGTCCATAGTATAACTTACAGATTATGTAAGATTTTGTGTCATTGATTAATTTACAGGCACTTACGTCATTTCTGTAAGAAACATATTTGGAAGAAAAGAGATTCATTTGGGAAGAAAGACATAATTATTGCAAGACTCATTTGTATAGTTTAAAGACAGTAAGTCACAAGTAGAAATGCCTAAGTAAAGTTACAATATTCACTTAAAGTCATAAAGTATGTTTGTGCATTATCAATCTCAAGTTCAACAGGATCAATTAAGTAAAGATATGGATGCACACCATAAGATTAATTTTCTGAGTAATTCACTGAGAAAAGTCTGCTTAATTTTCAACTGCCGAAAATGTAATGAATCATTAATGTGACTAATTTACCTTCATTGAACTAACTGATAGATTTTAAATGGAAGTGATCAGTAATTTGGGCATTTTGATCACATTTTGATCATTTCAAGCCATGTATAATATTAAAAAATCACAAGACTTTTAAAGGATAGAAACAAAGTTTTCTCTATAGGGAGATTCAGCATCTCAACATCTCAACTAGAATTTCTTCTTAGACACACATGAGTTGACAAGTTCCAAATCCTGATCACAGCTTCTAAATAAAAAAGATAATGATGGTATAACATACAAAATTCTCAGAACTCTGGATGGAAGGTTGACAGAAATGTCTGCTGCTACTCCCTGTGAGAGAATTCACTTCCATGCTGCCAGTGCACTAGCCACAGTGAATTCCATGTGGCATGACACCAGAAGTAGAAAATGTGGCATGCACGATTACATCTTCCAAATCAGAGGTCATCTTTTTATTGGGGGGAGGGGTGTCATGTGATATTGTCTAAAATGTGTATTGGAGAATTGTATTTTCTTACTGAGAAACAAAAACGCATAGGTCTTAGGTGTTCATCTTTGAATTCTGTCTATCTTCAAGTCTGGCCCTTTGTGATTCTATGTTGTTGAATATAATGTAATGAGTTTAAAGAAAAGTAGAATGAGGAGTGAGCTGACTGAATGGGCACAGGTCTTATTTACAGAATCCATGATTGTTATTTTCATTATACAATCTGGACTACGTGAAACGGGGCAGACATGGGGTGAAAGGGATGGCAGAGTTGGTAGGTCCTCACCTGTATGCGTAAGAATATAGAGTAGGACCCATACCAGACACAGAAGCAAAACAAAAGGGGTCTATGCTTACAGAAGTGAAGAAAAGAGAGCATGGAGAGAAAAAAAAAATGATGCGAGAATTGCTGACTGGCATGTGGCCAGACATTATCTGTCCTTCCCCAGAGAGAGTGCCCTGAGCAGACAACAGGGTCCAAACTTAAGTCACACTTTGAAAGATGGTGACTTCCCCAAGGGCAGTGTTTGCCCCTGATTTTGCCAAAGCACCAGCCACAACCCTCTTTCCACTTGAACCCTACTAAAGACAAGGAGTAGAATCAGGATCATCACCCAATTGCTGGGAGGGCTTTGGGATTTCAATATAGGTAGCACTTATTAGGAAGAATGTGATTCTGACTCTCCTTTGACATCATTGGTAAAATTGCTGCTCGGTTTCTATGTCAGAATTATTATTATTGGTAAGCATAGCAATATGCTACGAAGAATTTTAATGTATATGTGATAGAAGCATAAATTAAATCTGGTCTGGCTTTTGTATCTCATTTGTGAACAGCTATGCAACTTTGAAATCAAATTTTATCTTAGGATGAAGAATCTATAAATTAAGTACATACTTCACTAGCCCTTATTTCTTCATCTATTTTCCAGTCCTTATTTCAGATAGTATGCTATTCTAAATAGAGAATTATTCACTGTATAAAGAGTCTACCTTGGTCTTCATTTAAGGAAAGGCTTTAACAGCATTTTTTACCCAAGTATTTACAATCTCATTTTGTCTATTGGGTGCCTCAATGAGTTGAAGGACCAAATTTCCTCGTTCAATTGAAGATCAGCTATTGCTGTTTTCTTTCTGTCCTTTTCTTCATGTGAGTGATGCTACATCCTGAATTCTATAATATTTTCTTCCACACTTTTCTACTTTTTTCTTTATATGAACATAGTAATTTAAAGTTTATTTTCTTCTTCATATTTCCCTTGCTTTTTCCTTTATTGCTCTTATCCTTGAATGTTCATTTTTAAAAACTTTTTCTCATTTTATTACTAAAGCATATTATGTGCCTGTGTTTTTATAAACAACCACTGAAAATTCCATTCACTGTCTTATATAAATGTTTTCATATGCTGACACAAAATCTAATTCTTGCCTGTTGCCATTTAGAATTAAGGGAAACTAATGACTCATTGTATTGTGTTCTATTTCCTTCCTTCCCTGTAAATATCTATGTAGTCACTGTAGCTTTCAGGAAGAACGTTTACTTTTTTCTAAAATTTTATTGATTTACTATTTATTTACATAACTTTATAATTTTGGTAGTACCAATTCACACCTCCATATGTGCTTTAATTTCCCTCACTGTTCAGCAATGCTCCAGCACCAATACAGTATCTCTTCCCTCCTCCTTCCTTCACATACCTCCTTCAAGGAACCTCCTGACACAGTAGGCAAGCATCTAACTCCACATCCCTCCTTTCCTCCCCCTCTGCCATCTGGTAACCAGTATCTTCTTTCATGAAGCCTAAGAATTAATTTTGTTATGCTTTGCCATTTTGTTTTCTTTGATTATTTATGTTCTGCAAGTGGATAAAACTATCCAGTAACTGTCTCTCACCTTCTATCTTATTTTACTTAGCATAATCACCTCAAGGGATATCCATTTCCCCCAAAAAAGCACTCTTTCCTCTTTTTAAAAGCTGAATCATATGCTATTGACAACATTTTCTACTGTTTCTTAATCCCATCACTGTTGATGGACATTTAGGTTGGTTCCATGACTTGACTATTCTATAATAATACCATGAAGATAGGACTACATAAATTTCATATACTAGTGATTTCTTTCGGTAAATACCTAGAATTGGTATTGCTGCATCAGATGCATTTTCCATTTTTTTATTGGTTTGCAAAATCCTGAAAGTTCAACAGTAGAGCCTAACTTTGAGTTCAGGTTCAGAAGTTTTCTTTGTTAGATGTTGCTTATGTACTGTCCCTGCCTTATTTCTATGACTCCTGTTCCCTTAGCCCTTGCAATGATGCTTCTGGCATATGATCTTAGTCTGTTATGTAAAGTATTAAATATGTATGTGATGATCATAAAAGGAAGACATACAGCTTCTACATAGAACTCAGTCGCATTTACTATTTTTAAATTCCCTTGCTGTTCTTCACTTTCATTTATATATATTTTAGGTATGTCCACTCATTATCTGCTTATCTTCCTCTCTCCTAACATCCCTTTCTTCTCTCCTCCTTCTTTGAATATTCAGCAACAGTCACCATATTCTTAACTTCTGTATCTTTCTTACGATCGATGTGGGGGAATCGTGTGTGGAAAATAAACTTTATGTGTCTCTGCCTCCTCTTGGTTCATCATAGGTGAGAACATATTTTTGCTTGACCTCAAAGGGAAAATTGGTTGCTGGCTATCCACAGACTCGGAGTCATCAAAGGGCTCTGGGAAATTAACTGATGATGTCCTTTCTTGCTCCACAGCATGACTTAACCCTCGAAGCTATTTCACACACATTTACTACTTTCACAAGGAAGAAATGAGGTAAACAAGCGTGGGTGGATTGCTGGCAGTTTTGATCAGAGCTAATGTACAGTCTTAAGCACAAGTCCCAATTGTGAATCCATTCATGATCTTCCTTGTAAATACAGGACTAGCCTAAGAAAAACTGTGATGTGGATTTATTTTTAAAAAAGTCATTCATTCCATCTTCCTTTTATATTTACTAAGTTAGCCAGTGAGATCAGGCTTATTAAAATTAGAGAGTATATGAGATTCAGTATAAAAAATGTAAGTGAAGTCATAATTGGCTATAGATATTTTGAGTTATTTTCCTGGCATCTGAAACAAATACATAGTTTACGTAGAGATTAATCCATCATAAAGCAAAGGTGCTCAACTTAAAAATTCTTAAAAACAACAAGTACATAACATACATGCCCTTTTATAAGTGCAACAAATATTTATTCTGTAAAAGAAGGAAACACCTATTAGAAGTGGGGAGAAATGAATGAAGGGGGTAAAAAACAGGCCCAACATTTGATGTTGAACAAAACACTTTTCCAACCAAACAGAATCCACTGAAGGGGAGTACTTCTGGCCTATGGAGATTTCAGAGGGCTTATTGGCAAGTAAACTAAATAATGATAACTTAGACCTCAGGAGAAAGTTGCACTCCACTACTTCCGTTCATGCAGTATGCCCTTTATTTGACTTGTGGATATTTGGTGAGGTTTTGACCTAGGAATTAATAACCTTGTGTTTTGTTTCATCCTTTCTAATAACAAAGAGCAATAAAATGTTAGATGATGAAATTTTAAGATTATATTGAAATCCTAAGATTTATATATCACCTTTTAGAACTCATACTCCAGTGTTCTTCCTTCTCTAGGCTGTTATTTTCAAACTTTGATGTGTATAAAATGGGTTTTATAATCATTGGATGAAAACATTCCTCGCAGGTGACAGTTTTGATACTGTTCGCAAGGCTGTTGCAGAACTCAGAACCCTCCTCCTCCCCCACCCGTCTCTCTCTCCTTGAACTTTGTTGTCTCTTCACTTCAGTCCTGGTCAGTGGGAGACGCAGTTTAAAACATGTGCACAGGAAAGCATTCTAGGAACACTTCCTGCAGCCTTCATTGCTACATCCTCTTCAATCATGAGTAGGTTTTTTGTTTGTTTGTTTGCTTTTTGGCTGTGTTATCATTTTATTTTTTGTTTTGTTTTTGTTTTATTTTACATCATTATCTACCCTAGGGTTCTCCTACCAGCTTATCACCAGTGAACCATTCTCTTAGTTTTTTGTGCCCCTTCCACTCCCCTTTTTTCCCCCTTTCATGCTCCATGCTTAAATTTTGCTGAGAGTTACTTTAAAATTTTTCTGGTTTGTTTTCCCTTTATCCCTTATATAAGTAAGACCATCCAGTATTTGTCTTTTTCTTTTTGACTTACTTCTGTTAGCATGATTGCCTCGAATGACATGTTTATCTTTTTTGATTGATGAATAATATTCCATCATGTACATATACCACAACATTTTTGTGGGTTGTTGTGGGCCCTCTTTCGGGAAACCCTTACCCTCAGGTCTTCCAATATCAGTACATAATAAGATAAGAGTAGGAGAAAATCATGCTGACTGGCTTCCTAACAAAGTGGAAGTCTGCACATATCTGGAGAGATAGCTCTTAAGAATGCTTTTTCCAGGCAATAAGCATGTATAACTGTTGTGCAGCTAGCTGTTTCTAAAGTGCAACATGGCATAAAATAGTACATTTCCTCTGTTATGCCGAATGGGTAACCTTTGGAAGCCCCCTAGCACATGTGTTAACATTTTATCTTGTCTTCTCTCAGGTCAAAGCACTGTATGAAAACAATCATTTGTCCAGCATTATGGGGGAAGGAAGGAAGAAGAGGGAGGGGGAAAGATGTTTCTAGAAATGAATTGCCAGATAAAAGTAAAGTTTAAACTTCAACTTTTGAAAAGGGCATCTAATAAGATCAATTAATTTCATTAAAACTTTTAATCATATAGAAAGACTTTGGATTATGTACATGCCCATATATTCTAAGGTTCTAATGAATATGGCTTACCTTGTTTAAAACTCATTATTAGGTCACTTTCATTTTTTTTTATTTTTCCCCTTTTACTCTTCCTTTAAATTTCTTACAACATCAGAAAATTATTGTTGGAATGCCTTCCCCTCCCCCTGAAATCTGTTTACTCAAACTCCTCTCTCCTTGATGTTTGTTGATCTATCTTAAGTCCATTGGTCTCTCTGTCTCTGTCTCTCTCTTTCTCGCTCTTGCTCTCTCTCTTTTCCTGTGGCAATGTCCTTTTGCTGTGTGAGGGACTGTGTTCCTTGGACACGGGAAATGTGCTGATAGGTTTTCAGTCCTAACTTTGTGTTGGAAGCGAGTCCATGCTCCTTTGCAGTCAGTCACACATTGTTCATTCTCTGTGCTGTTTTGCTGTCTCTTTGGCTTTATAGCTCCATCCTCTGGCTTAGGGGTCCTCATCCCCAGACATTGTCAGTAAAGAAGTTACCCATTGTGGAGAGGCATCCGCTGATGGCCTTTGCAGGTTATTTTCTCTCCCTTAGTTTGCCACTTTGCTGTGAAGCAGATGCCACGGGCTCTGTGGCCTTCCTCCCTTGGGATGCGGTGGGGCACCTTGCTCTCTTAGATGGTGTATCAACCTGTAATTATGTCCCATCCACTCCTGGTGAGGCCTTAGGTATGATTCTGTGATAGGTCGGCACCATGATCGTTTCTCTGTCTGTCCATTATGCAATGGATTTCTCTATGTTTCTTCTCTTACATCCTGTTCAGATGTGTGGGCAAGATCTTTAACTGATGCCTCACCCATTCTATGTCAGTGTTTGTAGTCTTTGTTTCTTTTTATTCTTCCTGAGGAGGAAGTAGAGTGGAGTGAGAGTAAAACAGGAGGGGCATCTAATTGCCACCGACCCCCCCCACCGCCCCCGCCAGAACCCTGCCAGGGTCCAAGCGTGTGGGGGGTGCCCATTAACTGGCCAACACAGGCACACTCAAGACAGGTCCCTAGCAGCTCCCCAGCCTCCAATCCAAAGGATTGGAGGGCACACTGTAAATCTCATTATTAGAAAGAGCAATCTGTGTGACGTGGATTGCTTTGATTTGGATTGCTTATGTATTCATAACAAAGCTCTGTCCTCTTCCTTCTAACTTGTAAATGCGGTAAAGTCATCCTCCACTTAGAATCCTTCAACATCTCCTTAATCTGCACAATCAGTAATATTCTAATAAGTTCTTCGCAGCCATTTCTCTTCTTACTTCTTCACTCGCTGTGCCCACCCTTAGTTCTGTAACCCTCTGAAACCATAGCTCGCCAACCATGGTGTTGCATAGTTGAGATTCTGAGGTTGCATTGCTGTAGAAAGCTCTTGCTCTCCATTTCTAACCCGTGAACCCACCACTCCACTTTCAAAGTTCTGTTTGTCTTGCTGCTCGGACTGACCATGCCATGAACGTTGCCCATTCCCTTCTAATTCCTCCTACTCTCTGGGGTCTCTCGTGTTCTACATTCACTGGAGTCACAGCCGTCCTGGGTCTTTGGAGTACTTGCAGAGCCGTGGTCTCTAGTCTCCCCCAGTTCTTGAGCCCAAGGTTATTGCCCAGTCAGCTGAGTGGTCTTCTCTGTAGTTTCATAGACCTCAGTGGCGCAAACAGCCTTGGCATCATCCTCAACTCTTGGCTTTCACTCATGCAACACATCACGCCAGTCAGAAATCGTGTCGGATTTACTCACAAACACGGCTTTCCTCACAAACCAAGCGAATGTCTCTGCATTTGCACTGCCATTGCATTAATTCTTCACATGTCATCCATTTCCTAAATTATTGCAGCTATTTTTTTCTTTTGGTAAGGCAGCCTCTGATCCTGTTCTGCTCCACGTAGTAATGCGATCTCTTAGCGGTGCAAATCTCTCCATAGGCCTCAAGATATTCTTTTGGATGTTCTAAAATTCCTTTCTATGACATTCAACGTCTTCTGCTACAGCTTCTGCCTTAGCTCCTGTTCCAGTTTAAGCAGTCACCCTTGTTGTGTCCGTCTTGCTGTCCATCTGCAACTTCTTCTCAGCCCACCCTACCTGCCTCTCCATGCAATCACATTCTGAGTTCCCTCTGCATCCTGCCATGTGACTCTGCTTTCCATTTCAGATAATGGCAAGTAGTTGTTCAGATGTGGATGAGGATGTGTCCCCTTTGAGAACATTGCTGGCACACTAACCTTACGATCAGAGGCTCTGTGTCTTCAGTTCTTTCTGCGTCCCTTGCAACTTTATGCTGAAATACCACTTGCTAGAACACCATATTGTTTTGTTTGCTTGTTTTTTCCAGAGAAAAAAATACACTTTTCAAAAGGATGAAAGTGATTTGCTTGTCAAATCCTCTGTGCCTCAATTTACATATCAATAGGATGGGGCGTGTAGCATGATGTGCATAAGAAGAACAGTGCTATGATCAAGTGCTTCGATAAACTAAATGCTAGGAAAATACTAGCCCTTAAATAAATCTTAACTAAAATGTCACTTGTAGATTTCAGAGAATAGCACATATTTCTATCCTTATAACAAATCTGATGCAGCATTTCATACAAGATGTTTCCTTTGAGTGATTTGATCACAGATGGTAAATGCACAAGTTCATTGAGGTATTGGATTATTGATCCTACCATGTAGCTGTTGGGGTTCTATACACAATGCAATTCCCATTGAGTCTATTTTCATGATATTTCTTTCAAAAAAGTTGCTCATCTCTCAAGATGTTTCCAGATGCTGAAGAGGGAGCATAGGACTGCAACTGTGCGTTTTATGCCACCATGTAAATCTATCTTTGTAATGCACTGGTCTTGAACCTTGCACATTTTCATCCTCCTAAGTAGATATTAAAGTGAAAAAGCAAACTAGGAGGCTGCAGTCTTTGTCTTAACTGAGGCAGTGGAATTCAAATTATTTGCAAAAGTGGTAGCATGATATGCTCAAAGCAGGTATTAGGAAGAATAGCAGGAAAGAAATGAGTGATTTGTGAAGGAGAATAGAGTCCCAGGAGTATGTTGCATCTGCCCCCATCAGGGTATAGATTGCAGTTTATCCTCTGCTGTGAGCATCCAGGAACAAGGCAGTTACTGCGATCGCAACGCCTCCTCATGGTGTCCCTGCCACAGCTGTCAGATGTATGGAGACATAATTGATGAAATTCTATTTATACCCTGGGATAAACTTAGAAAACCAAGCCATGCTGCCTAAACTAGCATATTCAGTGGGTCCCCATGCTGCAGGCTCTGCCATCCAAATGACATCTATAATATATATTTGCTGTTGTTCTGAAAGTCAGTAGTTAGTTCCCACTTTGAATCCATTACTAGAGCAACAGTTGGGAGTACAGCACCTGATGTCTGATAATCTGCGTTCAAGAACTAGCTCTGTTCAAGGGCTGTGTGTGATCTTGAGCAAGTCCACAGACTGTCTCGTAAGTAAGATGAGAATAATAGTCCCCACCTTACAGTGCTGTAGTGAAGATTAAATAAGACAGGTCAGATGACGTTCCTACAACACTGCCTACATACTCAGGAAGCAAACTTAGTTGTTACTTTTATTCTCAGAGAGGGGGGGGGGGGGAGGCGGGTAGTCCAGAAGGTGTTCTGAGCTGAGTAATGACCTCAGGTTTACTGCTTGGAAACAATGTGACTCTGTGAATTTACACCAGTTCTCTTTCTTTTCTGGTTTCTTTATAAAATGGGTGTGCTTGAGGGGAGTGTGAGAGTGTTTTAAATATCAGTGTTTTCTGTAGGACCAAAAAGGATTATCCACATCAGTTGAGGGGACCTAAACAATATGACTTTTAAAAAAAGAAGATAAATACTATTGATGAAATTTTATTTATTTTGATTTGTATATTTATATTTAGATAGCATTAGTTTACAACATTGTACATGATTCAGAAATGTTGGATCTCACTTCTTCAGGTATATGGTAACACACCACACCCATCATCAAAGCACCCACAATCCTCCACTGCAGCCCAGTTCCTGCCCCTCCCCCCAGACCCTACCACCACCACCAACACACCTCTTCTCTCCCCTTTAGCACCTTTGGGAGCCTCACAAAATTTTATTCTTTTTTTTTTTTTTTTAAAGACTAGGTCTTGTTATGTTGCCAGGGTTATGTTATGTTGCCACAGACTCAAGTGATCCCTAGCCTCAGCCTCCCAAGACTGGGATTACAGGCACACGCCACCACACCCAGCTATTTTTCACAGACTACATCTCACTATGTTGCCCCGGATAGTCTTGAACTGGCGGACTCAAGCAATCCCTGGCCTCAGCCTCCCAGCATTGGGATTACAGGCACGCACCACCATGCCAGGACAAAATTTTATTCTTAAAGTCCCCTCACAGAAGCCATAAGGCCTGCATGGAATATTTATTCCAGATTATACAAATAATGGAATAAATACTCCTACAACTTGGCACCCATGAGCATTTCCAAAATGTTGTGACTCAAATAAAACAAGCTCGTTGAGGTACATGTGGGAAGGATCAACTGCAATCCCTGGGAAGCAAATCCACCCTCTTTGTCCGACTCAACCGTGGTGAATTTAAGTACAGGTACTGAAGTCAGAATTCTTAAAATCTGTACAGAGCATTTCACCTGGTGACAAGGCACTTACATTACATTGGTCACTTCAAGGAAGCAGGCTCATGAAAATGGACAACTCTGAAAGGAATTGTGGAGTGGGGGCTATTTCGCTGACAGGCTGTAGTGTCAGTGGCACATGGGGTTCCCTTTAGGTTAAGTAGAAACAAGAGTTTGCACTTCATAGCCACATATTTTTCTATGCAGAACACTGCAACATGGAGTCAGGAGAGGGAAAATCAAGCATGTAAGAAGGGAAACAAAGTAAGCCACAAGAAGGAGAAAGAGAGGAAGAAAAAAATTGCTTAAAGTCACTATCATGGTTAATTTTGAGATTAAATCCTACTTGCTGACTGTGTGACTTTAAGCAATTTAACCTCCCTGAATGTCAGGTGCCAATGAGTAGGCTTAGGACAATAATATCCTTTTTGTTGGATGGAAAGTAAGTCACACATGTCAGGCATCTGCATAGAGACTGGAGACTTGCAGATGTTCGCTGGCCTGTGGTGATTACCTTCTGAATGTTCTGGGGGAGGTTTGCGCATCCTCCACTGTGTTGATCCTAGAGCCTAGTTCTGGCTTCCTAGTTCTTCAGAAAATCAGAGGAAACAATGTTTTGAATATCAACCCACTTTACTTGTATTCATTGCAAATAATGGAACTGATTGAGTTAGCTGTTTGGTTATTCCAGCTGCTATTTCCTTCTCAATGAGATTATTTAGTAAATATTCTTCAGAGGAGAAGCCAGTCATAATTTCAAGACTAGAGCAAAGGGCTGCAGCTATACTATTCCTGACAATGGTATGTATTGGAGAGAGCCCAGGAGTTTGAATCACATATTTTGTCTGAACACCAACCCAGTCACTCACTGGTTCTGTTTCAGGGGTAAAGTGCTTCACCTCTGAGCATAAGCTTATGTAACTTGAAATGGCAATAGAAACAAAAATAGCACTTCTCTCAAAGAGTGAGGGTGGCACAGGAGTGTGGGGGGAGGCATTTGTTGAGGAAGTAAAGCACTGTGAACACTGTTGATTATCTGCTGTGTCTGACACAGAACAAGAAAAAGAGCAACCCCTTTTCCTAGATTCTATCATACGCATGAAATTCAGGAGAAGGTGAAAGAACACCTTTATTAACTTTTTCACTCCTAGCTCTTATCACACCAAACATATGTAGGAATTTTTCCTCTCTCTAATCAGTTCTCTCGCTCTCCGCAGACCAGTTCCATGTTCCATAATTAAGTTCAGTTCTGACACTGACAGCCCTATTGGTAGATTCCATGGCTTCCCTAGAATTCCTTCCCACTTTGGATGCCAATTCTAAATCCTGCACCTCTTGGGCTTCTGACTAGTCTGCTATAAGTTAGGGTGCCTGTCACCCCCTCCTTAAGTTCAGGAATCTGCAGTAGTGCCATATGTAACTCAGGAGAACATTCTAAATGGTGATTCTGGTCTATTACAAAGGATAAAATAAAGGAGACAAGTGACAGTCAGAGGAAGAGTACAGAGAATAAAGTCCCCAGTGCAGAAGCTTCTCTCCAAGAGTTGAACTGTGACTCCCTCTTCACATTTAAATACATCTATCTGCCCAGGAGGCCCTAAATTCTGCCATTTTGACTTTTCTATAGAGGTTTCATTACATATATATGGTCAAATATTAATTCATCATCATTCCTCTCACTTCCCTGGAGATGGGCTAGGATTCAGAGATAAGGCTGAAAATGCTAAGTTTCTAATCAATGTTTAGACTTTTGGAATGTCAGCCCCAGCCTGAAGCTACCTAGAGGCCCACCAAGAAATGTCTCATTAGAACAAAAGATGCTCCTTTTCACCCCTCTCATTTAGAAAATGCCAAGAGTTATAGAAATTTTTGTGCCAGGAACTGAGAACAAAGACCAGTCCTATATTTCTTATAATATCAAATATTGTTTTCCAGGAGAAATAGATACAAATGTAGACTCTTTACCTATTTCCCTTTCCCCCTCTATCAACTTGTTCTCCAACTTCAAATTTACTGAGAAAAATCAAACTTTTTATCTTTTTCATTTTTTTAAACATGACAGTATAAACCATAATGATATATTACCTCATACATGCTAGAATGGTTGTTGTCAAAAAGATAACATGTTCATGAGGATGTGGAGAAAGAGATTTAAATGTCTGTCTTGTACACTACTGTTGGGGCTATTAATAGGTATAGCTAGCATGGGATATAGTAGACAATTTCCAAACTCCTTAATTTTGGTCCAAAGTAAAAAGTTTTCAATTTAGTCTCTGTCCCCAATGGTAAGATAGATCAGAGCAAGACAATATGTGTATCTTATCTCAATTTTTGTAGACTAGCCTGTTCATCTGAGGAGATTATATGTTCTGTCAGCCCACCAAAGTTTTCACTGCCAAGCCAAGGAAGTTAAAGGAACTTAATATAGGTAGTAGCTGCCTCCACAACCTTTAGGTTGAGGAAGCCTGGCATCAGGCTTCAGGAAGTTCAGGTCTTAGAAAAAAATGGAGTTCCCCATTTCACCACTTTTGTCTTTCTAATTATTGTATTTCTTGCTACTCTGAGAATATCCTTCTCAGATCAGAGCATCACATTAGATGGGAGATGGTAACTTGAGGGGTAGTTGAACAAGAAACCCCTGAAGTATAGAAGACATTTGTGGAAAATGTAAATGATTATGGAACTGAGGGACAGAAACTGGAGTGGAAAAGGGTTATTTGGTATACTGTTTTTAAACATGTGTTCTTATCCAGATAAAAAGAAATCTAGTAATTTGAGAGATAATACATCTCCAGTTTGATAAAGATAAAAACTGACTAGAATACTTATTAGCTAACAAAATGGCTAGAATGGCTAGAATATTTATTAATTAGTAAAAATAAGAAAGAGAAGAAAGAGAGAAGAAAGGAGGAACCATCGGAAAAACAAATAATAAAATTAAGTGTAAAGATACCAAGTTTTTACACTAAATATAAGTGGCACAGAAAGTTCCATTAAATGACAAAGATTGTCAAATCATATTAGAAAAAGAAAATTCAGTGTGTACCATGAAAAACATAGTAATGAGGTAAAAGTTGATTTAAAAATAGATGTCAATGGTAATGATAACATAGTAAATTTTAATTTCTGAAGACTTATTTTTTGTCATATTACATAGATTTAATAGAACATAATTCCAGGCTCTGTTCTGCAGAATTTCTAAACTTGAAGTTTCATAATATGCCTTTGTTTATCTAGTCCTTTACTCAGGAAATAAATAGTGCCTCTTATCATCTAGTGAAAAAAATGCATGGTGAATAAGGGAGTGTTTTAGTTTGTTAATCTAGGAAATATTTATATTTGGTGTAGACTTTGAAATCCTTATACCTTTCCTCTTTGTCAATAGACTGCCTACTAGGTGGAACTACAATTAATTTGTTTGAGATGATAGGATTTTTTAGTGTCATTCCTATTGTCTATTCTTTTCTGTTAACCACACTTAAAAAATCTGCACTATATGTTAAGCATCTAATATGCATTTTGAATGAGAAGGATCATTACTAATTTCATAGTTAAAATTTCAGATTATTTTACTCTTGCTTTGTTTTTATCATCTTTAGTTTCAAGGCTATTGTTTCCTGTTGTTATTAACAGGAAGAGAAAGATTTTTCATTGTGTTTTGCTGATTTGCCACATGGGTGTACTCACAGTACAGATTTTAAAATAATCTTATTGTGCCTCATCTTTTATATGAGATATAGTTCAAAATGCAAATACTTGGGACCCTGGTCTCCTGGGTGATAATCTGGCTTTTAGTGAGACTATCAGTTGCTTTGTTGGCACAGATTTATGTGGCAAACGCTTCTCTAGCATATTTTTTGGTTGGATATACATTAACTTCACAACTAAAATTTTCTGTGGTTACACAGGGGAAAAAACTGGGCAAAAAGGTCTTTATCCCAATTACGGTCATTCTTGGTTTCAGTGGTTAATTCATGTGTGGTTAACAGTTATAGATATCTTAGAACCTTTAGGGAAGTGGGTATAAATAACACAGAAAAGAAGTCTAAAATATGTCTTTTCTGATAAGAGAATTTAAGTATGTTGTGAAGTAACATACTTTAGCTTTCAATTTGGTTGAACTACTTTGGGTACAAAGACAGGGATTTTTGTTCCAGCAAATGCACAGCAGGAACAGCTGAAACCCAGGGAGAGATAATGCACTAAGTATAGCAGTTAAGTGATAAAGATTTTGATTCCTAAAGTGGCAAGCTCCAAGCATCAAAGCAGCAGGAGCAGCTTAAGGCAGCAAACAGAAATGGCAAGAATCTTCTGGAGCTATGAAGATGCCTTTGGGTACTGTCAGAAGAGCCAAGATGGAGATTCTAAAGGACAAATTATTGCAATTGGTGATGATTGTATATCATATAAATAGTATCATATTGTACTAAGATAGTTCCTTGACTATCAAACTCAAAAAAGCTCTTTTTGCAATCCTTTCCTGTTTCCTTTAAAATGTTACACAGTCTTGGCTGCACCTACCTTTCCCAACTTTGCCTTTGCAGACCTGGTTTACATTGTCCAGATTTGCATCCAGACTGTATTTCTTTTCTTAACTACTTAGATTCCTTGCTTTAATTTTCACTTCCAGAGAAGTGACTCAAAAACACATTTTAAATACAGACACCCAGATTCCCAAACAAGAATATCTTGGATACACCTACAATTCAAGCGATCAGAAAAGAAACAAATTCAAAGCACCAAATTTGTAATTTTTAGTTCCACATGATGCTTCCAGTATATATTCTGTATTCAGAAGATCTTTTAAAAGTTGTCTCATGACTCCCCACAGAAGACAAGGAACCATGTCTCTAAAATTTCCAGAGAAGCTCCTTCTATGAACCATATATAATGTTTATTGGTATAAACTGCATTTGCCAAAATTATAATAGTACTACAAAACAATATATTTTTGCATTTAGATTATTTACTTTATAGAAATAAAAAGGATAGTAAATGAAATGCTATGAACAACTGTACATGAACAAGTTAAATATCATTTTCTTAAGAGCTAAGTCTGTATTTCTTTATCACCCACTGGTACTTAAGTTGTACAATCTAGAGTTGAGAAATGTCTAACGTTTATAAACCCAGACCCTGAAATTCAGTGCTTTTATACGTGCTTGTACTTTGGAATCATTTGTAACCTTCAAAAACTGTGCCCTTAGAAATTCTGATTTCACTGGTATGGTTTGTGGTGCAGAATGAGTATCAAAATAGTCTAAAGATTCTCCAGATGATTTTAACATGTAATCAAGTTTAAGGACATAACTTTAAGTGAATAGTCAGTTCCTTCTAACTAAGGTTTTTATTATTCATTATATCACCAGTACTTGGTAAAATAATTAAAATGAAAAAGATACTTAGTCATTGTTGAGCAAGCATTCCTTTATTATAATTCTCATATAACTTCTACATTCATTTCTGGAAGAAATGAATATGATCAGATATAAAATTTTTAAAAGGTTTTATTGACATGGAAAATAAAATAATTTAGCTTTCTGTTACTCTCCTGAACCCATTGATAGGAAGAACTGAGCGGCCCATTCTAGCAATAATGAAAGCATTAGCAGTCGTTACCCATGATCTTGATTGGAGACTGTCATTTCTTCTGGGTGTCACTGGTTGAGAGGTCATGCCTCCTATGTATGTAAACTTTTCTCCCCTGCACTATGCAATGCAGAAATAAGAATACAAAAGAAACTCTTGTCTTAAAAGAAATTTATCTGAAAAATGTGTCAGAATTCAGTGACTTAGGGACCTGATGATATTTAGTTCAGTAATGATTTACTGAACACCAGAAATGTTTTACTTTCATATCAACAATGGAAACCAGATATTTGTTGGTATTATAATTGCTTTGAAAGTATAAGGAGATCCTGGCCAGCGTATTGAAACAGGAAAAGAGAAATTAGAAGAATAAAGTTGAGAAAGTTTTTTATAAAAACTGCCTTAATTTACAAATTATGTCATGTTTAAATATGGAACTGCAATACAACCTCCAGCTAAATGATTAGAAATAATAGAATATTTTATAATAAAGTTACTGATTAAAAGATTAAAATAAAAAGAGGAAATTATGTTTTTTACCAAAAAACATAATTGCAAAGAGGACGTTGTTTACTGTTGTATCAGAGATAACCAATAATCTAGAAATAATTATAAATAATCATTGAAATTCATGAATAGGAAAAATTAAAAGCTAGAAAAGGTATATATGACCTAAATAAGTGAAATTAGATTTCTATTCAAAGTTAGTGAGAAAGTATCTACAGATATCTATTTTCTTTTAGTTGCATGTTAGATTCAGTGCAATGTTAGTTAAAATTTCTAATAGGAATTTTCACACAACTTTATAAAATTTGTAAAAATTCCATGGAAAAATAAAGAGCTAGAGAAACTCAGGTTTCCTGCTTTACCAGATATTAGATTTATGAATTTACATTAATTAAAGCACTATAATCCTGTGCAAAGATAAACAAATTGGCCAAAAGAGTCAAATGGAACCCTCAGAAACATACCTGTACATATATGGAAAATGGTTCTCTTATGTAAAGCCTGCAACATCAATTATGAAAGAAGTCAGGCTACAACGTGGCTTTAGAGTGGAGTGAGTGCCTAGTAGTGCTGAAGTCAAACAGCAGATTGGATGATCTTTGATATCAAACTAGATTTGATAGAAATAGTTGGTAGCATCAGGTAATTGAAAACTTCATGGTGGTCGGGTGTGGTGGCATGCGCCTGTAATCCAAGCACTGGGAGGCTGAGGCCAGGGATCTCTTGTGTCCGTGGGTTCAAGACTACCCCCAGCAACATAACAAGACCTACGAGAGAGCGAGAGAGAGAGAGAAACTTCATGCTGAGATTAAAGTGAACTTTAAGAGACAGCTCTCCTGGGACCACGATGTGCAGATCGTGTCTTGGACTGTTTGTCCTCTGGGCTGTGGCTGTTCCCACTGAGACTGAGTGGGTGCCTACTGGGAGTTCCCACTGAGACTGAGTGAGGGCCTACTGGGAGTTCCCACTGAGACTGAGTGAAGGCCTGCTGGGAGATGCTCTGGGGTGTGCTGTGAGCTTGGGGCACCCTCCTGCAGTTCTCTGAGTTTTAGCAGTTTACATTGCTTTGGAGACATGGGGCGGTCTTCAAGCTCAGAACATCTACTGATGTGTTTACCAAAAAGCAGCACTGGGCCAGCAATAGAACTGCCTCGGATAGCCACGAAGGTACTCATATCAGAGGATGGGAGGGACTTGGTTACATTAGGACAGGGATTAGTCCTTTTCCCCTTCACTTACACATTAATTCTCCAGAAACTTTGTCTTTTCTGAGAGAGTAGAATGAACCTAACTCCAGGCCAGAGCCTCTGTCATTAATCCCCAGGGATATTTACCTGAAAAAGGGGTACTCCCTGCTTCCTCTGTTGTTGCCTTATGGCCTAGCGCCTGGTATGTTCCCTTCCGGAGGGTGGAACTTAACCCTTTGTTTCGACCTTCACACTACATCTCTCACTCAGAAATCTTAACAGATTCTTGTTTTCAAGATTCAAATCTATTTGGATAAGGTGAGGATTCTCCACATGTTCTAATACATGACACATGCCAACATAGATAAAGTAGCATCCTTTTCCCGTGTCACGAACTTCCCTATGACCAAGTGAATGATTCACTGCTCTTGCTGGTGGACTGAAGGGTGTCTCTGCCTATGACATATTTTAGATTAAGATATGGGTACAATCAGGAGAACATTAATGTGTCACCAGTCTGAATTTTCCATAGTTAGGAACAAAGAAATAAACAATAAATATCACCACACATCAGTCTGCAGCTGACTGGGTAGTAGGCAGCTTCAGTAGGCTACTGAAAGTGAATGTCTGAGGGTTCTCCAAACAGCTTTCCAAGGTGGCTGAACCAGTTTGCATTCCCAGCAACAGGGTTAAGAGTGTTCCTTTCCCTCAGCATCCACGCCAGCATTTGTTGTTGCTTGTTTTTTTTTTGATATGGGACAATCTTACTGTTGTAAGATGGTATCTCAGTGTGGTTTTGATTTGCATTTCCCTGATTATTAGTGATGTGGAGCATTTTTTCATATGCCTATTGGCCATTTGTATTTCCTCTTTGGAGAACAGTCCTTTTTAGTTCTCCCCATTTTTTGATTGGTCTTTTTGCTTTCTTTTAGCTAAGTTGTGTGAGTTCTTTGTGGATCTTTGTTATTAGACCCTTAGCACTTGTATAGTGGGCAAATTTCTTGTCCCCATTCGTTTGGATTTATTTTTGTTTTGGTTATTGTCTCTTTTGCTGTGCAAAAGCTTTATAGTTTGATGTAGTTCCAGCTACATTTCATTTTTTGCCAACTGTAGATGTGTCCTGAAATGGGTTTCTAAAGTGTAGTTCATGGATGGTTTTGCCCAAGTTTTCCTCTATGAGACTCGGGGTAGACAATGATGTATGATAAATGTATAATAGATATGTATGCATGCATATATGTATATATGTAATCAGTAAAAAAAAACAATTAAAAATTAAATTAACTGTAAAAGCTAAAAAAACAAAAAAAAGTGAATGTAGAAGTTGCCTTAAAATAACTGGCATAATTCAAATACAAATCAATCCTTACAAATTACAGAAAAGTCAGAACTGAATCTCTTTTAAGACTCTTTCTAGAAATATTTTGTGTATGCATAGAAATAAAGAACTGGTTATATAGACTGTAAGTAAAATTATTCTTTGTTTTGTTTCTCTGCATTTTCTAAAATTTATGTTAATTTTCCTTCTATTATGTTTGCTACTTTTATAATCAAAAGCAAACTCAATTATAATTTTCAAATATCTGGGATTTTTATCTAAGTTCTAATTGTACATTTGGCATTTTCTTCCATTGTATCCCACTACATCTCTACTGACTTTGGAAGTTCAAAAGTTTCTAAATTGAGCGTCTGGAATAGCAGAAGACTTTATATTACTTCTCTCCTGTAATCTGTTCTATTTCAAATAGCAAGGTCACGTGTGCCTCAAGTATCAAGAGCAAACCATTTCTATGAAACCTGTCAACATGAAGTTTCTTATAAGCCCAGTAATTTAAATGAAGACTACATTGCACTTCATTACACTCTGAATATTACCATGATTCAGCTTTTTTTGAGCCAATGAGAGGTTTTGACTGAAATGAAGATAGGTATGTGTTGATCATTTTTTTCTGATTTATTCAGAAATTTATGGAAAGAATGTTCCTACCCAGTGGCCACATAAATGAAGTTATTCTCAGTGATTCAGCCATATAGCTTATGAGTATTCTAATAACTTTAAAGTTAGGGAGAATTTGGGCTTTTATAAAAATTCGTTTTCCTCACTTTAATTTCTAACTCTGGGCAAGAAGTCAAACTGAGTATAAGAATTAAGTTCTGAATTTAGTGAAACAATTTCGGTTTTTAGTATCTTTTAAAAAAAAAATCCATCTTTTTTCTAAGATCTCGTTTGCCCATAGCTCAAGATTCATTATATTATAGTACATTCACCACTTGGTCACCCTTTTATTTAATAAGCTAGACATGAGAAATGAGAGAACAGTTGTGATTACAGTGGACCCTGGCTCCCAGGGTTGGGTCTGCGTACACAGTCTACAGCAACATTTGTGTCTTTTCCAGAAGCAAGTATTTGCCACAACCAGTGGTGTTCAACAGGACATCCGGTTCAGTATAATTAGGCTTCCAAGTAAGCTGATGAGAAAATGAGCTGCATTTTATCCAAATGAAGAAGTGTGAAAGATTTTCTTCTGATTGACATCGATGTATGAAATGGGAGTTAAAGAAAGTAGGACCAAATGATATCGGGTCGAAGCACGAGGCAAAAGCCTCCAAATTGCAAACCCCAAGGTCCGTTTCACCTGCGCCTAGCAGTTGCACCTGCGCCTAGCAGTTGCCACTCCAAATACCAATTAACAAGGGATTTTATTAACAAGGGAGCTGAACAGGGAGAACAAAACGTCGTGAAAGCCGCACGTGGCAGTTATCTTACCCCAGTCACCATTGTCAGACCCAAAGGTCCCCAAGGCACAGTCCATTGACGAGTCCTTTGCCCCTCTGAACCTCAGAGGAAGGCACTTTGGCAAAGTCCAGTCCTTTCGCCGGTGTCTTCTCTTTCTTTTCTCTCCGGTGTCCCACGCTGCTCGACTTCTCCCAGGTGCTTCAAGCTTCTTCCACGGTGGCTGATGAAGGAATCAGCTTTCCAAATCGCTGGCCGTCTCTAGGTACCAGCTCTCCACAGCACCTTGCTACAACGCCACACTCTCCACGCTGGCCACACTTCTGCCAGCCGCCATGGCTCCTTGTCCCCTCCAGCTCACTCTTCCAGGGGGCTTCTGCCCAGCCTGGTCACTCGGGGTACGCTTTACCCGCCTGCCATTCTCTTCTCTCCTCTCCCAAAGGTTCTCTCTCTCTCTAGTTCTCTTCCTCTCCCAATGGTTTCTGTCTCCTCCTAGTCTCTGCTCTTTGCCTTTTCGCCCCCTGCTTCTGGTCCCACTCCCTTTTTCCAACTGCTCCT
>PVHY01001996.1:0-22714 GCA_004024945.1 Uropsilus gracilis
AAGTTTGAGGATAACAACTTACTAAGTAAGATTTACTATTATAAAATACTATACTATGCATGGACATTCTGTCAAGTCTCCTCATTTATAAATGTACCTTAGTTGCAAATCTGTTTTAAACTTCTTCATTCAGCTACTACACCAAAAATGGAACTTTTAAAGAAAAGGTTATCTTTGTGTAAGAATCCATGCCAATATTTTCTCAGTCCAGTCAATGTGAGTACGTGTGCTGCCAAAATGTGGTCTTGTGCAGTTTTCATTTCATTCTGGTTTATTTTATTAATAAATCCAAGCATTTTTCCAAGGGGGAAAAATGTGGTGGTAGCACTTTTTAAAAAGAACCAGCAACATCCTTCACAAGACAGTCCCCAATTGCAGCAGCAAGCAATGTCTCAATTAGACCCCAAGCCCTGCTTACCAAGAGGGCCCAGCTTAAATGGTTTAGACAGAATAATTTGGTCTTTACTTTGTAGAAACTGGAAAATCTTCGGAAGTTTGGTGTAACAGACCCGTGCAATATTTTTGGAAAAGAAATGAGGCTCTTCGATTGGATTGAACAGTTATTTGTCAGTCAGCAGTACTTCTCTACATGCCTCTTTTTATACTTTAAGTCAAATTTTGCACATATAAGGAAATACTGCAGAACACTGTTATACGAAACTCTTAGGAGACTTTCTGTTAGCCAAAGACTTGGCGAATGGATGGATATGTGTATAGGTATGTCATTGAAGTTCTCTGAGCCTCAATTTCTTCATCTGTAAAATACTGCATTAGAATGGGCAGAAACTGCTCAGCAGGATGCCTACCATAAAAACATTAGCTCCCTAAATGTTAGTTAGTATTGTCATCAGTATGACACCCATGGCCACCACCACCATCACCACATTCACCACTACCAATATCACCACACATCACCACTACCATTATCATAATTTCTGTCATCACCACCACCTCCACTACCATCAGCACCACCACCATGATACCACCACTACCACCATCACACTACCACCACCACCGCCATCATCACTACTACCACCACCTCATCACTGTCACCAGCAGCAGCAGCAGTATGACATGCTGTCTACATATGATCCTCAGAACAGGCCTTTCCAGATTCTCTTGAAATCCACTGCACAGGTAGCTATTTATTGTTCAGTGCTGT
Organism: Uropsilus gracilis; assembly: GCA_004024945.1. Taxonomy (NCBI): domain Eukaryota; kingdom Metazoa; phylum Chordata; class Mammalia; order Eulipotyphla; family Talpidae; genus Uropsilus; species Uropsilus gracilis. The sequence goes on from PVHY01001996.1 coordinate 1,163, forward strand.
ATTCATCGTAGTGAGCTTCATCATGGAAAAGATTCCGTCAGATCCAGTTCAAGGTATAAATTGTTAAGAATTTTTAAATCATTAAGAAGAATGAAGAATTGACCAGAAGACCAAATTCAGTGTTTATTCAAGCACAATGACAATGCCCAGGAAATTTAAATTGATTGGCTACACTTTGAGTTATTCAAGAATACTTTACAGATGTTAAATCTACTCTATTGGCGCTCCTTTTACAAATGGCATGGGACAACGAATACCTTAGGTTGAATTCACCATGAGAGAATTGTTCAGGGGTGGGCACACCCTGTGCTCCTCTTCCAAGAAGCAAGTTAAGATCATTCATTCCCTATTCAACTCATCTTCTACCCCCAAACACATTCTCTGGGGACAATCTTACTCTTCAGAAGTTCCTCTCTTAGGTTTCAGAGAACATTTTGGCTTGAACTCTTCTAAAATTAAAGCCAACTGCTGTTGCTCTCTGATGCAGTGATATTTCACTCTGTCCAGAGCTGACTATCACAGGCGCATCCCAAACCACATAAGTTCTTATTGTTTAAACTGTCTTAAGCAGCTGTTAAAACATACCCTAAGATATCAAAGCCACTCTAATTAACTTCCTGCTTCTCTGGGACTTCAAAGTCATTCAAAAGGTTTTAAGCAGGGTTTTTATAGAGAATTTGACCTAATATTTTAAGAAAACTTTGCAAGGTTACCCAAGAGACTACGGCTTCCCCTTCCCTTTCACATCCCTCCCTTCTCCATCCCACAGAACCTTATAATTCTGTGGCTACTACTTACGAGGACAGAAAATTTGTCATTTGTGTAACCAAAAAGGTGAATATTCTCTACGCACATCTATGCTAGTTCACAATAGGAACTTGATTATTCCACTTAATGGCTTTCTGTGACTCAGCTCCTCTCAACCTGGACCCTTTGCTATCCTTCAAGATGAAACTCAAAGGAACCTTCTTAGGGTAGTTAGTGTCCCTTGACTCCCTAAGGGTGAGAGTATGGCTCTCTCTGGTCACTGCACAAATGCAAATCTCTACTTGACTCTAGTGACATTGGAAAGCATTCATTTAGATGCATCTATCTGCATGTCTAGACTGTTTGGTATACAGGACAGCAACCACAGTGAAGCTTTGTGTTTCCACGGCCTACCATAGGACTTCACATTACCCATAGTCAAGGTTCAGTATGTCTGATAAATGCCTGAATACAATTCATATCCCCGCATTACACATTAGGCTTTCCATAAACAACATAATGAAGGCATTAGACTTATTACTGTCTGCTTCAGGAAACAATGTCATAAAGTCATTGAAGTAAGGCAAAAAAAAAAAAAATAGGTGAGTAGCACAGCTCTCCTTTTCTAGAAAACCCTTATTTCACCTCATTGCGTATTTTTGACTAAAGGTCCCTAATTTAGTAAAGTTACCTGTTATCTTAAATATTTCTATCTAGTAGAAATACAAATAATTTCTGCCTTGTGGAACAGATAAGCCCTAAGATTTACGGCCTGTTAGGCATTTAACTTTTTATTTCTAACTCAGTCATTTTACCCTAACTTTTTTTTCATTAAATTGCTTATAAATACCCTTGCTTCTTAGTTTTTGAGCAAGTCATAACTCTTACTGGTTGTCTCATTAATTAATGAGCTAAATAAAATTTTTCTGTTCCTTTTATAGCTCTCATCTTAGAGTTAAGATCTTACCTTTTTGAAATAATTATCTAACATAAGTTGTAAGCCATAGTGACAGTGTAAAACAAAAAGGTTAACAAATGAGGTTGTATGGAGCAGCAAAGAGCTGCTGGAATGGAAACAGCTCTAGCAGAAATTTCCTAATGCCTCTAAAACCTCCCTTTGATTTATCTTTCAAATGGGAATAGTATCCTAAGCTCCCTGTTGCCCTCAAAGCTTATTGAGATAATCATATGGGACAATCAGAGAACTTTAGAAAAATCAAAAACACCAATATGCACGTGAAGAACTTTTTGCAAAGCAAATCCAGTGTTTTCCCCAAAAAAAACTGTGGTAAAGAGAACAAGACATGGAAGGAGACAGATAGAAAGGAGCTGCTAATTTGCCCCATGATTTAGCCAGTTACCTCTGACCTGGACATTAACTAAGACCTTGTAAAGCTCCCACTCCTGTCTCCACCTCCTATTCATTCTCCATGCAGTAGCTGGTATTCTTTCAAAACTTTCAAATCATACCCTGTTTCAAGATTTCCAGTGGTGTTACAGCTCCTTGTTTTAGACTATAATGCAGGTTCTCTGTGATCCAGGCCCATGACCAGCTCTCCAAACTCATCTCAGAACTTTCTCACCTTACCCATTTTGCTCCAGCTCACCTCAGATGCTGCCATCTTGCTCAACGTGTTTAACTTTCTTACCTCAGTACCTTTACACTTGCCTTTTGCTTGAAAATACCATTTCCACTCCAATTCCTTTATATTTTTTTAATGTTCACTTCGACCAGAGAGGTCACCTCTGCCCATCACTTCTAAAGTGTATCTACCATTATTCTCTGTTCTTTTTCCTTCACAGTATTCCCCGGAAGGTGTATATTATTTATGGGTTATCTCTCCCCCATCAGATTGTAAGCACTACCTCAGCAAACATTATGAATCACTTGTGTTTGCCTCAGGCCTGGCACATGCTAGGTGCTTGGTATATAGAGAGTGAATAAATGAGGGTAAAAGCATGAGAACTCCAGCAGGTTCTCCATGAAGGCATCCTGTGCTAGCTGCATGCACAGGGCCAGTTCCTAAACCCTGAGCACATGTTTTAAAACCTACTGCCAGTAAGAAAAAGTCCCAAACCTCGAAGACATCAACTCAGAGTTGCTTCAAGAACAGTGCCCCTCAAAGATGCTTCACTCCAGGAAGGAGTAAGTGCAGGTCTCCTCACCAGCACTTCATCTCAGAGCCCCAAAACTATCAGTTCTCTTCATGATGAAAAAAAGAATACTTTCCACCAAGAACTAAATGTTACCCAGAAACACAAGTCCATCTGCACCCCATGGCTCGATTTGAAGGAAAAGAGAGAAACAACCAACTGGAAATCAAAAATATTTCAACAGCACAATGGGGAGAGAAAATGCCAGACTACCTAACAGAACCTCAGTCTGGTCTGCTTCAGAGTGTCACATTACATGGCTCCTTTTAAACAACATATGCTTTTGTTAATCAGAGTCAAAGGCCACAATTTTTCCAGGGTGGAAGACTTTCCAAATCCCATGACACTTCTTCCCAGACACTCCCACCACTCCTACAAAAAGCCCCCATCACCCTCAAGTTTGTCCTGAAAGTCCTGGGCTGTCTGGTTGGGCATGAAGAGACACCTTCAACAAGGCTGCTCCATTAGAGCTGCAGTTTGTGGCATGCTTATCTATTTTCTCATATTTATATCAACTCTAGCAAACATCAACAAAATTGCCCATGCAACAAAAAGTTGCTACCAAGAAAGGTATCTAATGTGGGAAGGGTCAAAAGATTGAGTTCACCTTGCCATGTCATTGCCCCACAGATTTTTCTTGAGGTCAGTCTCTGCTGGAAATCTGCCCTGGGAAGTCCTTCCCCTACAAGGCTCATGGCTCAAGGCCAGGCATCCTAGCTTTGGGAGAGAATATTACCTTACAAATTTAGTTAGTTTTACTCTAGACAGAGAATGTCTATTGTAGAGTGTCTTTTTGTTTCAGGTACATGGGGAGATTTTCTTCACACTGAGTACTCTGTCTGTAGTCAAAGACCAAGCATTAACCTCCCCCCAGTACCACCAACCTGTGAGTCTTTCTGCCCAGAATCTTCAGGCCCTAACCTAAGAATTCAAATTCAATCATTTTTCCAATCACTTTAAAACAAGTGCACCTAAGAACTGCACTTCTACCCCCAAATGCATAAAACTTTAAATTCAGAAAACTACACACATGAACTTGTTACCATGCTTTCATTTTTTTTCTCCTCAGAAATATTCTTGTTGCCAGAAATAGAACATTTTCCATTCTGAGGAACAAGCAGCATCCATGGGAATTAAAGTAATGCTTCATGTCGCTCCAGAAAATTCCTGCCAAACACGCACACTCATACACATAAGTCGCCTTCAAGTTCTAAAAAGCTGCTTTCTGTAGGTACAGGGGTGGTCAGGAGCCAAAGTCCTCTGTTTATTTTCTATCCAAGAAAGTTAGCAGAAAAAAAAAAGTGCTAGGGCACCTCATGAACACTTCATAGGAAAAATCTAACTTAATCTCATGTAATGATTTTGAAAATGGCCCTATTGTCCACCCTTCTCCCGCCCACCATCACCCCAGAATTCCTCTCAAGACTTACTCCGCTGAGATTCCAAAGCTTCTCTCAGTACAAAGTTCATGACCTTTATTCTAGCGAGCCACTGTTAGATGTTAGCCCCAAGCTCTTTCCAAAGTTATTCCTATGATAGAATCAGAAATGGCAAATTTAGAAAAATATTCTCAAGCTTCAATACTGAACAATATGTTCTGTTAAGGTCAGGCTTGGGTAAAATGTCGGAATAACAGTAATCCAGACGACTGTGCTACTAGTACAAGAAAAGGGAGTGTTTTCAACACTCTGTTCTCAAATTTTCTTGTTCTCAGCATTTCTATAATCCTCTTTAATGGTATTTACATGACTACAGCAACATTTCATATTTTTATATTTGGACATGCAACCCATTGTGTGTCCTTCAGCCCCTCCTAAACAACTGCAAGTGGCTGAGCTACGAGTGCTGCAGGGCTATGTTTTTATGTGCAGCTGGCAAGCATTTGGTTACTGTTGAGAAAAATGAAGCATCCTTTAAAATAACTGTCTACTGCTGACAGCAAAAGTAGAAAAGACCAGTAAATCAGTGTGGAAGTATAAAGACAAGACCAAGAAATAGGGGAATGCATGAGGAAAAGAGAAAGTGGGGGGACAGGGAAGAACCAGAATATCAGATACTAGCAGGTGAAGGGTAGTGCTGAATAGAAGCAGGGCTGATCTAGCTTGAGCTGTGGAGAGATAAGCATGAGAAGAGGTAGAGGATGGGAAGAAGAACTATTGCTGAGAGATTAAAGGTCAGCTACCAGGTAGGAGCCACTCATCACACATTTACCTCTTATATTACATAGATATAATAGCATCATGGAGGAGTATGTAGTTTAAATTAATTAATACACATGATGCTTAGAAAGTGCCTGATGTTGAGTAAACATTCAACAAATATTAGCTATGGGAAGGTAACATGTCCCATATTTCATCAGAAAACACTTGCTTACAAGTGAGACCCCTACTTACCATGTCTTTGGATTCTGCTAATACACACAGAAGCATAAAAGTTATAAGGGAGCTTAGAGTTCAAGCAACCTTGGTGAAAGGACAGCAACCTAGAAGCTAACAAGACCTGGGAATGTGAGCACACCCCAACCGCCCCTCACAGCATTGAAAGAGAAAGAATCTATAGCTGCCTATTAGATAGAACCATTCTTTAAACATCACTAACTCATTATGTTAATTCATTGATTCATAACAGTGTCAAGCAACTCTTTAAGTCCCTGTAGCTTCAAGTCTTGCCCAACTTCCATTGTACCATCAACTGAGGCCCCTTCCATCAATCTTCCTTCTCACAGCTCTGAAGAGAATCCAGTCCTTGACTTTGCCATCACCTTGACTTTGTTCATGCCTCAAAAACTGTGAGATAATAAGTTTCATGGCTTGTGGTAACTTGTTACAACAGGTCAAAAGACTGGCCATACCTTGATCAGACAATGTGTGCTCAGTTTCTGAGTTCCCTATGGTGAGAACTGTATCTTATGTGTATTTAGATCCTCAGGCCTCTGACAGCATCTGGTAGACTCAAAGGTCCCTGAATCTTAAGTTCTTATTGAGCAACCCTTTAAGAATCTAGTCTACAACAGGGGCAGCAGACCTCAGGTCATGGGGTAGGTTTAGCCTCCTGCCTGTTTTGGTAAATAAAGTTTGACTGGAATAGAGCCAGGCTCTTCCATTAATGCTTTGTCTCTGGTTGATCTCACATTATAACCACAGAGCTCAGTAGCTCTAACAGAGACCATATGGAATGCAAAGTCTAAAATATTTACTCTTTGGCCCCTTACCAAAAAAATTTACTGACCACGGTCTAGAAGAAAAGAAACATAGCTTTCCAATGGTGGCGACCTCCCCACAAGAACATGTCTCTCACAAAGGAACTCCTTCATCCCTCTCCAGAAGAGGAAACATCAGACAGACCCAGACAGAGCCCCAGTTTCTGTTTCATGCATGTGATATGCCTACAATGCTATAAAATCACCACCATATTGAGCCATATGCACAAACTGTGTGTTGGATGTTCCACTATTCCCTGCCACCCTAAAGAAGGGGGTAAGTGAGGCTTTGGTAGGTGCTCCTTCAGAAAGAAGCAGCACTAAAAGCACCTCGAGTCAATAGAAAAGGGAGCCATCCCAATGAACACATTTTGAATAAAAAAAAAATAAAAGGTATCACAAAAGAATAAAATAACTTCCATTTTAAAACTCAATGCATAAAAGGAAATGATGGGCTGAGCCAAAATCTTCATAGAGAAGGTAACATTTAAAAAGTAAGAGAGATTCTTTTATTTTATTTATCTATGAAAAATCACTTCCCTGTTTTTGGAGGATTTTATTTTGCAAGACTTTCACTTACCTGCTTTCCACAGTTCCTGATACAGTACAAAGTTCCACATCATCCCTGTGCCCTCATTCATTCATCCAACAGAAAAAAAAAAAAAGCAAAACTCTTTCTCTGAAATGTAGGTGGTATATTTCAGTAAACATTTATAAACATTTAGATGATCTTGAAATAATTAAAAATGCTCTATAGCAAAAGGGAAGTTTTCTACTAAAGAAAGATCAATGGAAGGAAGTAGATGACTTGTTTCTTATCATGGTACTAAATGAAGGATTTGGGCTCTTCATGTTGACTTGTGTAAGATAAAACCCTCATATTCTGCTGGTGGAATTTCTCATTGTTGCTGTGAGATAATCTGGTTATTCTTATCATGAGTTTTAAAATAAATGAGTCCTTTGACTTTAGAATCCTCCTTCTAAAGATATAAACTTAGGGAAAATACCAGAAAAGCATACTGTGAGATAGATAGTATAGAGACAGTATAGTGTTTTGCTTTATCTCTGGATTTACGAGGCTTGTGTTTTAATGCTCACCAGCAATGGGACCTTGGATTAGCTTCTTAACCATTCAATGACTTGATTTTCTCATCTGCAAAATAGAAATGGTACATAGTCTCTGTATCTCTTAGCTATGAAGAGAATTAACTTATTAGCTGTGGGGAGAGTCAAGTTATTAAATGTAACATTTTTTACACATATTTTTCACTTATTTTTTAAAAAATACTATAAAGAAGGTATATATAGATTTTGTGTATTATATATATACATACATACATTTTGGCCTAACCTGGCCTATATTAAGCACTTATTGAGATGTCAATTCTTTTTATTATTACCATGTATTCTACAAACGCACAGAGGTGCATTTTATTATTTTATTGTAGTCAAAATTTATCATAAGTTAAAAGTTCAACAATAAGAGGCTGATTAAAGTGAATGATACTGTCACATGATAAAATAGACAGCTGTTTTAAATGTTTTCTAGTAGAAATTAATGAAATGGGGAAATTCAATAAATTTAAGTGTTCGCTTAAAATTTAATGTTAAGTGAAAAAGCAGGCTGTGAAGTTGAATGTATGGTGTGATCCCAATTTTGAGAGGACATTATAATGATGTCTTCCCCCAAATCTCCTCTTTAGAGCTCTTATCCCTTCCCAGCTGCTGGCAATATCACTGCCCTTAGCTCACAGCTGCATCCCTCACTGGAAATTGTTTCTCAGCCACTGGAGTTAGACACATCAAAATTAACCCCCTCCAGGGAGCCAATGATATGCTGATACAGGAATACAAAGACCCGCTCATTTACCTTAATTTAGAACCACTGCCAAGACCCTAGCTCCCCCACAGAGTTGGCAGTCTCAATTGCAACTGTATTTGGGGCCAGATTTTCTCTCTGCATAATTCTTCCTTACCTTCTTTAGGGTGTCTCTGAAGGACAGGTCTCCCCAGTTTGTCCAAGATAGGCATTCCAAGACATGTCACTTGGGCATAATAAATATTTTGAGCCAAAGACAATCAAATCACTGCAGTTTCAAGAGCAGTTTTACCACTCCCTGCACTATTTAGATGAATGAAGACTGGTAGTATTAGCCAGAATTGGAATTTTTATCAGGAATGAACTTTCTATTAGAGAAAACTATCTATACAGCAGGGCAAACATCCAGTCCTCATCACATGAGTCAGCTTTTCCTCATCATTAGTCCCCCTCCTCTTCTCTGTGTAGCCCAAGGTTTCTTTTCTTTTCTTTTTTCTTTCTTTTTTTTTTTTTTTTTTGATACATCTGTTTGTTTAATGGTATTCCCAATATAGCTTTTGTGCTCTAGGAACTAATAAAACTACCATATCATTTCATTCCTTAGCTCAAGATGTAAATCCTCTCATTTTGCCTCATTTGATGCCCCATGTAGATTCTCCATAGGTATGTAATTAAATTTGTTTTTTTCTCTAACTAATCTTTCTAATGTTAATTTGACTGCTTTGACCAGACCTAGAAGAATCCCAGGCGACATTACCTCTCCATCCCAAAAAGCATTTAGCATACAACTCTGGTCTCAGCGTGTTTCCAGGGAACCTGATCTAAGACATTTTTACATCAAAATAGTTTAGGGACTATCTCAGAATGACAAAATTCTTGGACTTTTCAAGTTACCTTTCCAAGTTACAGTCTGTGTTAAGTGCTTTCAATGAATAAAATGACATTGTTTTGGAAGAGGCAAGATTCTTCTTCCAAGTACTGAAATTACTTAAACCCATGAATCTTGAGGTATAGATTTTATTTTGCTTCTTTGCTTCAGACTTGACTTTTCTGTAAAAACATATCAGTGTTTTAATGTAAATAATATCACTAGTAAGTAATGTAGGTTAAATACATACATATAATTTGGAGTTTACAGCATCTCAATAGGACCATCAACTTGGTTGCTACAACCTAAAATATGATTCTTAATATGTAGTGATGTTTACAATTATACAAGAAAATCAGCTTCTTGATATTTTACTTTGATATTTTACTTTATAACCTTATCCATCTGCCCACTCACCTCACTATCCATTAGCCACTGACTGATGATCATTCTTCTGCAAAGGATTGAGATTTTTTTTTTCTTCATTGATGTTATTCAAAAGAATGTACCAAACACTCTGATGGCAACAGCCCAAGAGAAGACTTTAAACATCTTAGGTTCTATAAGTTGATAAGATGATAACGTTTCAGATGATGATATATGCTTAGAAGAAGTGCTGAAACACCTAGAGTATCTTCTTGGAAAGGAAAATGTTATAATTGTGTTAAAACAAAATCCACCATATAAGTTTAAAGTCACTTTCATATTAAACGTAATCCTCTGGTTATGATATCACAGGTTATCTATCAACAGTTTAGGTGAAAATACAGTAACAAAGCGTTCTCGGAGTCTGACTCTGTACTTGTAGGTACAGTCCATATTCCCCTAGGGAGAAAGGCCACTCTGTCATGACAGGGCTAGAAATACCCAGTAAAATACACAGAAAGAAAGCAGCTCATGGAAAACTCCCAGCCAAGCAGTACATACTACCCTCTGGTAAGCCTTACAGTTAGAACTGATCAGTGGGGAAAGAACAAGCAAAGCTTTTGGTTTTACATATTTTCTATCATCAGTTTTACTTTTGTGAAGCTGTAGGTGCATTGGTAATTTTCACCAGACACATCAAGTGCACAGACTGATCTCACACAAGGGTCCAGGAAAAAGACTTTCCATATTTAGAAAGAAGACACTGCATTGATGTGACATACATAGCCTGACCTAACTATTGCCGACAGGCCTAAGCCTCACTTCTAGGCCAAAGGTAGCCTAAGTCTTGCTTCTAGGCCAAAGGTCGTTTTCAGCCCAAGACTCTCCCAGTTCCAGGAAACCAGGAGCGAGCTTGCCTCCGACCAATCAGAGGATGACAAGCTCGCTTGACTGGTTGTCTGATAGAGACCAGCCAACTGGAAGAGGACCCACCCTTCTGCACCAGACCACCAACGCTTGCTAGACTAATCCAGTGCAGAGGTCAACCAGTCGGAGGATGACCGTCAGTACCAGACCACTGCAAAACTATAAAGACTCGACTGGTGGGGTGGGGCAGAGTGGTCCATCCTCCATATAGGACGAGACCGCTTAGGCGGTGGATCAGGCTGAAGGTAGACCCTAGCTTATGCTAGTTAATAAAACCTTTCTTGTTCTTGCATCATGTGTAAGTGGAGGGAACCCGTTTGTTCAGAAACCCGTGACGCAGATTTTAAAAGCATGAATTCTATGGAAATGGCTTGTTTTTAAAACAATCATCTCTCTGGTAGGTGTAAGAAAATCTTCCTGGACAAAGATCTTGATCTAAATGCCATTATTTCTTTTGCAACAATGGTAATAAACTAAATGTTCAACACTAGAAAAATGACAGAGTAAACTGTTATCTCATTTAACTAATGTTTCTGAAGGCTTTATGATATTAAGGGGGAAATATTCAGTGTTGAATGAACAAAGCAAGATAGAGGGTTTTATAGAGGCTGTAATAGTCACTGCATAAAAATATGCACTAGTTGAGTAAGTCATGCAAACCAACTAGAAGTAGAAACAACAAAATATCACCAGTGCTATCTCAGAGAAGTGAGATTACACATGCTTTTTCCCTCTTCCTTATAACTGGTCTGCATATTTCTGACTTTCTATTATAGAACAAAAATTATAAACATTATTTCTTTTAAATGGCAGGAGGAAGAGAATGGTGATCCTTCACTTCAGTTTGTTTTTTTCTAGAGTATTTACTGAAAAAAAATTAAGTCTACTTCTACTCTTCACCATAAAATTGACCCTTTCACTCCTACTTCCAAGGTGATTAGAGATCATTGAAATCAGACAACCACCTGGCTATGAGGACAAGAATAGAACACCAGAAACATGAGAAATGAACATAAAAGACCATATTAAGATAGCGAGTGGTTAGAGGGCAACAAGAGTGATAATTTGTATTAGGATAATAATGTGAAATGTTAGTCAATGCGATTTTCTTGTGTCTTTTTTCCATTGAACCTTTCTTCCATTCAGTCAGATGTCTTCTGAGTCACTTCAGAAAGTAGAAAGCCTGTTCTTGGCATGGAATTTGGAGCCCAAAGCCTCTGAGGAACTGGAAGAATTGGAGCATGAAGAACAGCGAGGTGGCTGGCCCTCAGATTAGAAAGCATTCCCCAAACTGGGATAAACTGAAAGCTGGGAGAGCTGGGAAGAGGATGAATTCTCAGTAGTGGGTCCTAAACTGGCCACCTCCCCTGATGGGGTGGCATGGGAAAAGCTACCAACCCTACACAGGCAGGCAGAGGGCATTTTGCCCATCTTCCAGGCAAAGACAGGGAAGATTCAAGAGGCTAGAATATAAAAGGTCTTCGCACATGGAGGCATCCCACAGGTGCTACTGGGTTCTTATTTTAGAGGGACCCAAGAGAAGCTTAAGTCCACCTACATAAGAGCAACTCAGAAAGAGTACATTCTACCCACTTCAAGCCACCCAGGATGATTTGCAAGGGTGATTTCATCTTCTGCTCAACAAAGACCCAAGATCTACCAAGGCTCAGACTTTTTGTGTCCACAGAGATACAGCCCTCTTGAACTAGCAGAGTCATCCAGTTCCAACGAACTCTGAAAGCAGAACATAAAAGACCCAATAATGATCTCTATGACCTGCTGATGACCGAGAGACTACAGAACGGGCATTTCAGCTACTACCAGCATCAATTTAAAAAAAAAAAGGTACTCTATAAGGGTACTGCCCCCAGTTTAAATGGTGACTTTACAAAAGCCCCAGGGAAAGGTGGTGTAATCAGTGGGCCCAGGAGAGATATTGAACTCACTGAAATTTAATTTGTAATACCTAAAGAAGTAGGAGCTCAAATGGGAGAGAAGCTGTTTCACTAATACCAACAAGTCTTGGATTGTAAAAGGCATCATTAATTTGTGAGCCACCAAGAAAGAAACTGCCAATTAATCTATGAGACAATTTATGCTTTCTCATCATTTCGCATTTCTATTTTACACTTGCTGAAAAAGCACTTTAGACCTGTTAGGATACAGGCTTTTATTAGATATCGCTCATATATATATGTTATAAGAATATAGGTTATATATATAGGTTATAAGAATATTTTCATATTCTCATAGCCAAGATATTCTCATAACCAATCTATTTATACATGTATATAAATAGATTGGTTATGAGAATAACCAACTTCTTAACCAGAAGTTAAGTCCCCTGAATCAAAATTCATATTTTTCTGCACAGTACTGTACTTGATGTTGATGATGAAGCATATCTGACAGCTGTTTATCTTATACTGCATATCTGTCAGCGTATCTGACACTAAAGTGGTTCCAGATTTTCTTCCAATATGTTGCCATCTGTTCTAAGTTTCAATGTTGTCACAGTCTCACTTAGCACGAGATAACAGGTAATGCCTTCTTATAGAAAAAGTTTCAAAATGTATCAGTTTCATCTGCTTGTAGTAATCTACCTTTATCACCTTGTATGAAATTGCTGCATTGCAGTGATTCCTCAAAAAAATTTTTCCACACTAATATATTTACACCCCCTGCTCTGATTCCAGAACTTTTTGTTTGCTGTGACTTTTAATTTCAATACTAAAACTCAGAATGATCTTTCAAAACACTGTAAACAGTGACTAAACTTAACTTGGGCATTGCCATCAATGCTACTGCACTGACTAAAGAAGGAACAATAATCATATAAACATATATAATTCAATATACATGCAAATAATATAAATATAAATAATAGTGCATCTGTCACACAGACAAGACAACATCAGTTATGCCAACACTGTCACCTGGCTACTAGCCAGTTGACCATTAATCCTACATGTTCATTTCAGAAACATTCATATTTTAACGATGTATACTCTAAATTAGTGAAACATGGTGATTTGAGTTCAAGTTTAAAAGTATGTATCTGACATGACTGAACTTGTAAAATAAAGGTGTGCTCTTCCCTCATTGCAATGAAAGATGAATAGCAATTTAAAGGCATCCCACAGAGACAATGTGAGCAGACCAGCCACAGCATAGGTCCAAAGTCCAAGGTCTAATGTGGCCTCCTGGTATCTGACTAGAACTGGTTAAGCACAAGCAGCCCCTTGTGTTGCTGATGCCAAGAGGGAGGTTTTATGGTTTCACAGAGGAAGTATCACAGCATCCACTTTGTAGCCCTTAGAATTCATTTTCAGTCTGATTCCTAATGAGACAGTGGGTCTCCTGAAAAAGAGGGGACATAACCTTTCCTTAATGGCAAGACTATAGTGTAGGCACAATAAAACAGAACTGAAATGATGGCAAAAAGAAAAACATAAACATGTGGATAACAACTTGACCTTGTGAGTCCAGTCAACATGGTTTGAGTCCCAGACTGCACTTATCATCATCATCATCATCATCATCATCATCATCATCATCATCATCAACATCATTGCTGTTGTGTCATTTGACCTATGTATGTCAGAGACTTGCTAGCTACTCTTATTCTGGAGTGGATAACAAGAATTTATTCCTCATCTTTTAGATGGGGCCATGTAATATTTTTTTTTTGACTAGTAGAAATGGAGGACAATTCTAAATACTTCTCTGTGACCCTCTACATCCTCTTTGCTCTCTTTTATCAGCCTGGCATCAGATTTATAGGACATGAGGAAGAATCCCAACATCTCTATATAGAAGAAGCCAAAATCCCTGAATAAGTGTGTGACATAGACACCCCTGACTGCCAAAACTACATAGGCAGCAACATGAGCAAAAATTAAGTCACTGCATGTTACAGCTGTTATTCAACTCTATTGAATACATTCTGTATGCCTCAGCTTCCCCATCTATGCCACAATAGTTCATTTGAAGGTGGCACAGTACCTCCCATGAAATAATGACTAAATATATAGCAGCTTGGTTATTGCTATGTGGATACTGTCCTTATCTCTGTGTAGGTAAAGATCCTTAGATACAAAGAGTAAAACTTCTAAAAATATCAACTAATCTGCACTGTATTTGAAGTGAAATGTAAATAATCACATTTTCAGGGACTGAGAATAATCTGCAAATAGTAATAAAGACCCTGAAACAAGGAAGTAACTGATTGCCCAGGAGCAGAGGTTAAGGACCGGTAGCAGATTCAGAAAGAGGTCAGCAAAAGCTGGGAGAAATGGAGAGCAGACCAGAACAGAAACTGCTCTCTGGACCACACTGGACAGCAGTTCTTAGCAGTTCCTCAGAGAGAAGGATGTGGTTATCATCAAAATTCTACTCCCTCAATGGTTAATACAGAGTGAAATAATGTAATTCTTAACAGCATCCTCATTTCAGTCTTATTGTTTTTTGAAGTCCCCAGTTAACATGGCCCAGTAGGAACAGCTACAGGGACACACCCCGGTCTGCACATTGGAGTCAAAGCTGATAAATAAAGTGACTTCTCTTCAAATGTTACTTTAATAAGCTTTACTTCAAATAATAACTTTTAACTTGTATATATGTAAAAGAATGGATCTTAAGTATTCTTATCAGACACACACAAAAGTGGTAACAATATGAAGAGATGAATGTGTTAACTGACTGTAGTAACCATTTCATAACATCTACATAGACTAAATGGTTACACTGTTACCTGAAAAAATCACGCCATACAGTCCAAATATATGACATTAATTACTTAGCTGTATTTCTTGATATGTATACAGCATCATTCTACTGGCATTTGAGACTTTCCATCTTATCATTCACTCATTCATTTACTCAGGAAAAATAATGAGCAACTACTATGTGCCGAGCACCATACTAACTATTGAATGGATAGCAATAGCTAAACAAATACTGTTTCTGCCCTATTGTTCTTCAGGTTTGGGAAGTAGAGGAGAGACAAGAAACAGGTAAACACATAAAGGCATATTTCACGAGGTGGGAAAAAGTGCTTTGAAAATGATGGGAAAAAATCAGAAAGGATAGGACCTTTCAAAGATATTCAGAGTAGTTTTTTTTTTTTCCAACAAATACCACTTTGGCATAGGGAGTTAATATAAATTGAGACACTGTGGACTCCAAGAGAAACTGTTCCATTACTTTAACTACCCAGAAGAATGAAGATTATCCAAATTTAATGTCATCTCCAGATATAACCTTTTAAATCAGTGAAACCTATTCTATGGCAGGGCAAGCATTTAGAGTGTCTGGTTTTATCATGAGTCCTCTCTCCTCATCATATGTATCCCAGTCCTCTCTCCTGATACACAGGTCTTTATCCCATCCTTCAGTGGGAGAATAAAATCCCTCATTCTGCCTTATTTATCTTAGAATTTACATCCAGGTGAATTCTCCATACAAGTGAAATTAAATTTTTTTCCATATTAATCAGTCTCATGTTAATTTGATTGCTAGACCAACCCAAGAAGAGCCCAAAGGGACAGGGAAATTTACTCTCTGCCCCTAAAATTTTTGGATGGAGTAAAATAAGAATAACTTCATTTAGAGACACAATCCAGAAAAACCTGCCGAGGAGATGATAATAAAATCATGTTCATATATATATATGCATTGATTCCTCAACAGATTGAAAATTCTTTCAAGACAGGGATTCTCGCTATTAGACAATCAAAAATGACAATCTCATGTCACTCACTCATCTCATTTTCATAGATGAAAATGGAAGGGATTATAGTAGCTGAAATTAGTCAGAAAGAAAAAAATAATTACCAGTGGTCTCATTTACATGTAGGATATAGAGAAACCAAACAAAAGGACAAGAAACAGTTAAAACTAGCACGCTGATAACAGAAATGAAAGACAGTAAGGGAGAGGGAGAAAGGGCAAAAAACAGGGGAGGAATGAGCACAAGGGATCTTGGTGACAGTTTAGGGGTGACATGGTGGTGGGAAAACTTAGAGAACATAGATGAATATAGATGACCAATAAAAATTAATTAATTTTTTTGTTTTAAGATAGGGATTCCCATAGCAGTTGTCAATGTCCCCATATAGAACTGATCTTCCTTAAATTCACTGAAGATGTGGCTGCTTTTTTCTTTTTAAACCGCATCAGCTGGAATCTGATTTCTGGCCCCTTTTTTATTTCTTTCCTTCCCCCGCGTAGATTGAATTCTGCTTGGAGAAGATGATCATGGTTTCCTGTGGTCTTATTCTTCAGCAAGATTTATCCCTGCAACCGTTCAGGCAAGCCTGATCCTTGTATTTTCAAAAAAACTAGAGAATGTTTGGGAAAAATCTCAGAAATTGCCCTTTTTCCAGCACCAGTCTTTGACAGTGGCTTTCAGGCTTGACTCCTCTTCAGGAGTGCTGTTAATGGCTTCATCTTTTTTTAATTCCTGCTCCCAAAATAAAGAAACACAGTCACAGTCATTAGTAAAGGGAAAAATGAAACAGTAATGAAGTTCCAGAGACACCAAAAGTATTATGAAAAGGAAATGTTTCAATGGAAAATACTCTGCTTCAGGAAGAAACAACAGGCCTTGGACCTTCAATATAAACCCACTTAAGGGATTGGAATACAAAGGGATTGAAGTAAGAAGTGGTAAGAAGCTCTTTTGCCACTGAATTGTCTGGCAAATGATCCTTAATGAATCCAAATTTGCACTGGGACTTGAAACTTTCCATGCTCTTGTATTTCATCAGCTGCTTTGAGTTACTTTTAAAGAAACACATTTTTAATGAGAAATTTTTGACAGAGAATGCAGTGCAGATGTAATTCTTTGGAATGATTATTTCCTTTGTTGATGACTTTTTTTCACAGCACCCATTTGCAATTAAATAAAATAGCAATTAAAAATCTAAATTCACTCAAAATTATTATCCCATGGGTTACCTCCGAAGAGCCTTCAAATGTCTTTGTGGAAAGAGTATCTTATCATAGATGCAACAAAGGCCTTAGATTTTCCTAATTTAGAGTCATAAATTGATGATATGCAGGAGACTTTTAGTTGATTAGAAATTTATTACAATGAAATAAAATCCAAGACTGTAGACCATGGGATAACTTAATCTCTTGGTAAAGAAAGACTGGGGTTGTCTCCCTCTCTCTCTCCCTCTCTCTCTCTCTCTCTCTCCTCTCTCTCTCGCCTTTCTTTTTGACATTTCTATACAAGTTACAAACACACCAAGAAATTTAGTGACATACATGTTACAGAAACAGACCAATATACTTCTCCCCTTGTAGACAGGAAATGCTCACTCAGTCTCATTTAGCCATGACATCAATGTTTCTTTCTGAGTTTCTTCCTGGGATGGAGGTTCACCCTCCCTCATTATTCCACTATTTCCTCACCTCTTAACCACTTATAACATTCCTGTTTTCCTGAAAGGCTCTTTCCTCCTTCCATCAACACAAGAGAGCCACTTCCAGGGGTAATTCAGACTGCTGCTGCTCACTTAAGTCTTAAGTCTTGTGTAACTTCTTATCTGCTCCCTGTTGTCCTTTTGATTTAGGGTTTGGGGAGCAGGCCTGCAGCCTAAGTACTACAGACAGATTCTTTCTTAGTTCTTGTCTTTGGTGAGGAACGAATTCAACCTAGAGACCAAAGTTAGAGAGAAACAGGGGAATTAATAATAGGTAGGTAGGAAGAACATGCAAGCTTTCCAAGTGGAAAGGGTCCCAAATGGTGAAGGATCCCAGTGGGTTGCCACTGAGGAGAGAAGTAGGTGCTAATATGGGTATAGTGGACAACAATGGAGGTTTGGTTATTGGGTGTCTCCATGTACTGTCTCTTGCTGATTGACTGGGATCCGGGGTGGGGGATGTCTCTCAGGCTACTCAGGGAGGTACTCTTAAATTACCCAGGCCCACTGAGTTTTGCCCATATTTCCTGGCCTACCTTCCCCAAAACTAGCTTTGATCCATTGCTATAGCATTGTGTTACCATGTTGGTGTTCTGAACTCTCTAATCGTAGTGATATATGTACCTAGGCTTAGGGGGTGTTGGGGAAGAAGGAAGGGTGCCCTTCTGGTTTCAACTGAGTGTTTTTCAGTCAGGCTGATAAGTGAACCTGGAGCCTGGGACACCCTATTTCTAACTGACTACCAATACCCATTTCCTAGCTCTTCCTTCACATTCATTAAAAGTCAGTATCTAGCTTTCTGTATCATTCTACATCTATCAGTATCTATTAAAACACAATAACTATCACCGATTTCTCTCTCCTCACTCCAAATCTGACAGCATGTTGCTATAAGTTAATATTCCTAAAGTTAAAATCATTCTCCTTCTGATGCTCACTCTGCCTGCCTAGAGCATGATAATTTAGTCTCGAGTTACCTTCCTGGTTCAACATGAATCTTCCCCTTTCACATGCCCTTTTAAAAGGTAAGCTGAGACTTATTAAAAATTGTTAAGCAATCTATTTCAGCAAAAGTTGATCTGAACTGGGCAATGCCAAGCAAGAAGTAGTTGGGAGCTCTCTACCAACATAAGCTCAGGAAGAGACTTTAAAGGAGAAATAGTAGAAGCATTGGAAGCAAATTGAGTTGCTGTAACCTAAAACCTAGTTGGCTATATGTGCTCCTTGATCCGAGGTTTCAATTCCGTAGCCTTGAGACAGTTGCAAACTTCAATTTTGATTTGCTTAAGTAGCTTGTCATGATATAAGAGCCTGGTTGGTCTAAGGCCTCGTTGTTTAACTTATTTAACAACCCTTAGCAGTTCAATCAAATTTAGTTGTCCTTTAGCATAGTGCTCTTGGTTCCTACAACATCTTCAACCATGTTATTTTTTTCCACAAGGAATATTCATATTACTCTGACATCTGTATTTCCAAATTTTACCTACCTTTCAAGTCCCAGTTCCCGCAAAGTTATCCTGTGAATTGAACCTTGAGGGATGTGAGTTAGACTTTGAGGACGTCCCACCTCCTTGGAAAACTTAGAGTATTTCAAAAATTTCTGAAGCTGATATTATCACATTCAAACCTTCTCATTCTTCACTAAGCTGAAATAAGAAATAATATCCTAGTATTCCCATTCTCTCAATTAATTTCCACCTTTTCTTCTTTTGCTCTTTCGTTTTCCAAAGAATTGCACTGAGAAGTGAGTGGTACTGTCACCAGGAATAATTGTTATGGAGATATAAGTGGACATGAAGGAGATACTCCATCCAGCATCATTTGTAAGTAACTATGACTTTACAGCATTAGATGAGACCTCCTTGAGGTGATAGGAAATGACCAGGCCTTGTGGATATGAGTGTGAAGAATTGTCAGCCCTGTTAATAAACCTAAAATCCTCAACCTCTGGACAGTACCAGCTTGCACCAAGAAACAAATGCTACAATTTACAGGCAAATAAAGAACAACTGGTAGGTGGTAAAGATAGAGTTTTGAAGGTTCCATTGCTGACATAATAGTGGACATCAATCTTGTCAATGTTTTTACTGCAAAGACTCTCAGGCTGACACAGGCCAGGTATCATGAGAAAACAGAGGGGCTCACAGAGCCTAAGGAACAGGAAACTATCACACATCCACACATCCTGGTGTCTCCTGAGACCTAGAGTCAAGGAAACATCAGAAACCAACGTCACTTTATTTCTTAAGATTCATTTACTTTTCTCAGCACATTTTTTTTTTCTTTCTTTTCACTATTGTCCTCTGTTGCTTCATAGTTTCTCTTCTCACTATTTTAATTTGTGCTTTCCTTCTTAAGACCTCTCTTGTTCCAACTTGGTGTGTGATCTTCATATCCATTCCTTATCTGACTCCATCACTCAGTGCCCCCATTCTACCTTACCCAGAAGGCAATATGATTCATGCAAAAATATTTGTGGTGAACAAAGTCACCACAAAGCCTAACTTGGGTGCCCATGCAGCCTGAAAGAGAGAGAGAGAGAGAGAGAGAGAGAGAAATTATATATGACTACTCACTCTAAGCAGCTTCTCCTCTTAGAAGGTAGCTGTGGTTAGAGCAGAAATGAAACACTTCATTTGTTCAATTAGTAAAAGTACTGAGTGTCTTGAGTGTGGCATCCCAAGGGTCATATCAGAGTTTAGATCTCCCTTCATGGTACATATTTGGGTAATGAGAATACCCTGAATGCTGTTTCACAATTTGGGAACTTGTCTGCTAGGTTCATCACAAGGACCTTAAAATGTTTCAGCCTGTAGCCTTATTCTGTACTTAAATATTGAGGAAGACCATTATAACTGTACACTCATGGAAAGATGATATTTTAAATACTCCCACCACCACCCCACCCTATCCCACCCTGCCTACAACTCATTAGAAAAGCCCAGGAAGTTCCTTGTGGAAATAATTGTGAACATAGGAAATAATTGGGCACATTTGCCAGTGTTCACAAGAAAAATATTTGCCCATAATTGGAAATCCTCAGACTTGCTGCTAAGAGTTTAGCATTAAGAAAATTGCCAAATATGAATTATTTCGGAATCAAATCTCTCACTCAAAAATAAAAAAATTGGGGAGGAAGCACAGAAACTACATTGGAGAAATTCAGCTACATTGGGTAATTTAGCCATTTTGTCCCCTCTTGGCATGTTGAATCAGCAAGGAAAAAATTCGCGATGTCTGTTCCTGGTTGTTTTGTTGGTAAAAAGCCAAGATTCTGGTTTCCATCCTGTTCCCCAATTGGCTTCATCTTATTCAATGACTACAGTATGTACCTGACATCCTGACCAGGAAGCTCACTCTGCAGGCTGTTGTTGTCTTTCAGTATAGGTCAGGTTACTATAGAGTGATGAAGATATATTGCCATGACTAAAGAAAACAACTAGGGAAAAAAACACACTCCAGTTCATCTATCTTGATATCTTCACTGGCAGGACACAGCTTGTCACTGTCAGTGCCTTGATGTTCATCCTGCTCCCCAATGACAATTAGAAGACAATCAAAGAAAATGAAGAAGGAAAGGATGACAATTTAGAAAGCATTTATTTTTAAACCCCAAAGGAAAAATTGGTTTCTGAATAAAGGTCAAATGGAATTTGCTAAAAATTCAATCAATACCTAATTTATTAAAAATTACTTGGTAATCGAAAAATAGAAGGAACCAAGAGGCATAGCCCAAATAAGGTAAAGAATGTCTATCTAAAATCAACAGTAAATGCCATATGCCTGGTAACATATTGAATCCTATTAAATTCAAATGAGATAAGAATGTGCTCATGTGAGCAACACACCCTCCCCTCATTAAGGGAGAGGAGAGGATGACCAAAGAGGGGATAATGGGCCTCACACCAAAACTGCAAAAGGAAGCAGAGGAGATAACCTTCAAAGGCCCCTCACAGAAGCCTGAACTCATGGGCCGGGCACGGTGGCTCGTGCCTGTAAGCTTCAGCCTATGAAGCGGCAGGGGCTAGGGATCGCGGGTCAA
>PVHY01001996.1:22814-110895 GCA_004024945.1 Uropsilus gracilis
TTGAGTCCATGGTACCCCGAGCAAGGAAAGCCTGCGGTTCCACGGGCAAAAATAGCGAGACCTAGTCTCAAAAAAAAAAAAAAAAAAAAAAAGAAGCCTGAACTCAGAAATTTCTTGACCAACACTGGCAGGAGGCAAGACCCCCAAAGCCCAACACCAGAGCCCTAAGGAAAAGCAGCAAAGCAACAGAGATGGGATTGGATTGGAGAGGATGGCCTGCAGCAAGAAAACATGGACAGATCACAAACGAATATAACCTGGCCACCCAACGCAAACTTAAGACTGAAAATCTAACAGCAAGGTTCGCCTGGACCCAACAACGCAGTCACTCACGCAGAGAAAAGACACTAACACAGGAAAGAGACTAATGGACTCAGCACAGCTAATAAATAACAAAGAGTGGGGTATGAGAGAATGGAGGGAGCACCGGAGGGAGGAGGGGGGGGGAAATATACAACAGAGAGGTTGTAACCCAAAGAACAAAATAAAATTGTTTATATTAAAAAAAAGAAGAATGTGCTCTCTCTCTCTCTCCCTCTCTCTTGCTCTCGCTCTCTCGCTCACTCTATCTATCTGCCCTCTCTTATTTGCTTACTTTTTAATTGAGGTAGCATTTGTTTACAACACTTTATTTTCTTTAGGGGAATCAGTTCACACTTTCTCAGATATAGTCAAAACACCACAGCCACCATAAAAGCATTCATAGCCCTTTACCACAGATCATTCAGTCCCTTCTCCCCCTTAATCCCAACATCCACTTTTTCTCCCTCTCTGGTAGTCTCAATCTACAATCATATTTCCAGGATTTGTCTTGATTTAGTTTGAAGTCAGGACCTTTGTTTGATTTCTCAAAATTTTTATATTCAAAAATGTTTGATATTCAAAAATCACCCAGTATTTGTCTTTCTTCTTCTGAGTTATTTCACTTAGCATAATTCCTTCCAAATCTATCTATGGTAAAAATCCATTTTTTGTATAGCTGAATAGTTTCCATCAGGTTTATATACCACATCTTCTAATTTACTCATCTGTCCTTGGGCACTTAGGTTGCTTCCAGACCTAGCGATTATAAATAGTTCTTCAATGAATCTAGGAGTGCATATAGCCTTTTAAATTAGTGGTTTTGCATTCTTCAGGTAGATAGCTAAGAGTGGAGTTATGAATCATGTGATATATTTACTTAAAATATTTTGAGTAGATGGCATACTGTTTTTCATAGGGGCTAAACAGTCTATATTCCCAACATCAATCCATGAGATTTCTTATTTCTCTACACCCTCACCAGCATTTGAAGTTACTGGTTTTTTGATATGGTGATTTTATGGGAGTGAGGTGGTGAACAATGATGCCCTCTGCCACCAAGAGCATTTAGTATTTTAACACTTCCATTCAATGAGATTAGGGAATGGAAAGATACAGCTTTTGGAAAAGTGTAAGATTGTTGTTTATAGATACTCAAAACAATTTTAAAATTCAGTCAGAAAAAAGAAAATTTAATAAGGTTGAATGTTACAAAATGGCATAAATATTTTTCTTAAATATGGTAGCAACTTTATTGGAATTGATCAAGATGAGACTGAACACAGATGACTGCCCATCCTTTCACTCACAGTTAAATGCATTGAAAAGTAGGAGAAAAATATCATTGGTGGCTAAAAAATGACCGATTCTTTGAAAGTAGAAACACCTAAAAAAATTCTTTAAAGAACAGAACAGAGCACGAGACGCTCAATGCAGATTCAATAAACACAAAAATCATACAGTATTTTGGACCAATCAGTATGTGATTGACCAGTTTCACTTTTGAATTGATACGGAGTATTTCAAAATTGAATCCAGCAGCATTTGAAGATAATGTTATAATCAAGTTATATTTTTCTATATTCTATAAAAGGTATAATCATGGAATTCACCACAATAACAAACCAAAGGAAAAAATATACAAAATACAGAGTTTAAAAAGCTGTTGGTAAATTTCAAAACACATTTCAATTTTGAGAGGAAAATACCTTACAAAGGAATAAAAGGAAATTTACTTAACCTAACATGGGTTATAATGGCATATGGCAGAAACCTATAAGAAAAACCATATAAATGCAGAAATATTGAAAGCATTCCTATTAATCAAAAAAGACCAGAAAACATGTTATCACTGAAATTAGTAAATATTTTACCATCAAAATTTAATAGTTAAATAAGATAAGAAACTTAAAGAAACAAACAGGAAGGAGAAAGGTATATCATCATTATTTAAAGATATGCTTGTCTATTAAAACCTACAAAATAATTTAAAAATTTTTGCAACTCATATGAAAGTAGAAATGGTTAGAATAAGATCAAGGCACAAAATTTAATGGGATCTCTAACCAGGTGAAAATCAATTAGAAAGTTATAAGAAAAATGGTACTTCTCATAGCAGCAACAACCATTGAGAAAACAAAGCAAGAAATATTCAGGAACAATAAAAGCAAGATAAAAAGAAACCTGAATAAATGGAGAAATGTCTGTTTTAAATGGGAACTTACAATATTTTTAAGTTATTAAAATTGCAACAAAAAATTTTTTGGAATTGGCAAACTGATTCTAAATTTCATACTAAAGAAAATGAAAGAGGAAAAACCAAGACCTACTAAAAAAAGTAATAGTAAAAGGGATAACTTGAGGAATGCTACAAAGCTAAGGTAAAATATGTTAGTATTGGCTAATGAATAGGGAGATGACTCTGAAACACAATATTCAAAAATTCCATTTGTATATGAGAATTTGAAGCATAACAATGACATTTCAAATCAGCGAGGACAGAATAGTCATATTATGAAAGAATTCATATCTATAAGCTCTGTCTCTTATTATTCTAAACGTAAGTTCATATAGAGTGTAGAACAAAGTATTAAAAAATAAAATTTCAGTTTGAAAAAAATCAGAAGATATCTTTTAATAATCTTATGAGTATTTATGTGGGAAAGAAAATCCAAAAGCCAAAATGAAAACAATGGATTTTGACTTTATAATATTTTAAATGTTATATTATTTAATGTTTTTTAATGTTATATTATTTATATTTAAATGTTAGATTATAATTCATAGTTCAGAAAGAGTAAATCAAATAAACAGGAACAAGAGAACGAATAAACTTAAAATAAGCAAAAGTTAGAACAAGCAAGTCACCTAAAAAGAAATACAAGTGGACAATAAACATGAGATGTGTTTAACCTTACTGAGAGTCAGGGAAATGCAACTAAAAATAATAAAAGTAATCCTTCTTTATGGTAGAAAAGATTAAAAAAATTAATAGCATCTAGTATCAGCAACACTATGAAGGAAACCTTAATAAAGGAAGTGGAATTTTTTTAAATTTTTTCTGTTTTATGATAATAGTGGTTATAACATTGTGTAAGATCAGAAATACAAAATCCCACTGCTTCAGATGGATATTATCACAACATACCCACAACCAAGGCATTCAAGTCCTTTACAGTAGTACACTGTGCCCCTTTCTACCTTTGCTCTTTCACAGTAACCCTACCCTATTGGTAGCCTCAGTTTGGCAGTCAGACTTCAAGGGTTTGGTTTTGGTATGGTTTTGTCTGACTCTGTTGGTTTCTCTCTATTTCACATATGAGTGAAACCATCTGGTGTTTGCCTTTCTCTTTTGGGTTTATTTCGCTTCTGTAATCTCTTCCAGTTACATTCATGTTGTTGCAAATGGCAAGACTTTATCTTTTTTTATATAACTGAATAGTATTCCATTGGGCATGCATAGCTTCTGAATCCACTTGGGTACTTAGGTTTTTCAGAATATTGTTACTGTAAATAGTGTCGCAATGAACACCAGTGCACATATCCCTCCTAACTAGTGTTTTTGCAATCTTTGGGTAGATAGCTAGGAGTGGAATTGCTGAACCATAATTTAAGTACATGCAAAACTGAGAAAATGGTATCATGAACTCCTTGTGGACCCATCATCATGCTTCAAAGCTTTACTATTTACTAATATTGCCATAAACTGATCTATTTCCATATTTGATATTTTAAAACCTTAATGATTGTTTTGTAATATGAAAACTTCACAGTTGTTAATTATTTCTAGTTGTTTCTTTCATAGTAAGATGTATTTTTCAACTGATAGAGCTTCTGCATATATATAGTACTCAATATCTTCAGTTTAAATTGCATCTTGAATGTTTGCTTATATTTGAAAATGATTATATTGTTATTAGCAGTAAAGATAAATGATAGGCTTACTCTGTATTACTGTGGTGTGACAGTACATGGTGGAAATCTGTACCATCATGTGATTATGAGTATGCACAAGTTCACTGGTGCCAGAAATATAATGCAGCTGGCATTCAGTTATTTGGCCTTTCAAAGCTAAAGCTAAATATCAGCTGAATACTGAGATGGAAGGACACTGAGAATATTTAGATAAGCAGGAAAACCAAGAATAGTAATTTTTAAATAATTACATTTAAAAAATTATGTAATGCCTTTCATAGGGCAGGCATCAGTCTAGACACTTGATATACAATCATGGAAAATAAAACCTTGTCTTCCTGGTGTCTCATCACCATGTTATGGAACCAAGAAACTAAGGAGAGAATTTCATGGATCAACAGTTGGTAAATTAAAACAAATAACTGAAAAAGATTCAATGGATTTGACAGTTAAGAAGATAAGCTGATAGAGATTTGTGAGAACAGTTCTACAAGAATTGTTGGGAAAGTAAAGAAGTAGAGACAATTGTTAGGGATTCCCAGAAGCTTAACAGTTTTAAGGAGAACCAGCAGTAACTAGAAGAAAAGTAACTAAGTGGAAAAGTATATATATTTTTTTAATGTGAGCCTGTTATGCTGATGGTACCAAGTGAATATCAATAAAAGGAAGAAGTATAGTTAGTAAGAAGGTAGTGGGGAAGGATGAGGTGAGGTAGACATGGCATTCTTTGAAAATGCCCCAACTTCCCAGAGGGAGTGTTGTAGGGAATCTTATTAGTCTCTATTGAAATAACCTTAGCAACATGCTCTCATTTCTCACTAATGGGAAACAGTGACACAAAGGGAACATACATTCAAGAGTCTGAGTAGGAAATGTCTTCTCTTTATTGGTCACAAACTTGCAAAAGCATAGGGCTTCCATCCAGACCTTGATGATGACAACCGTAAATGGTGAGGCCACCCTCAAACTTAAAACCACCATGCAAGAAACAAGCCAGAGAGGTGGCAAAACGACAGGATTCCCCCGGCTTCATTTTCGTTTTTTTTAAAAAAAAATAGGAACTCAAAGTGACAGACTCAGATCAAGCAGATTTTTTCTTTGGTCAAAGGCCCTTAGATTAGGCACTATTTCATCAATACTGTGGACATGAGGCTGACACCCCTAAAAGAGACATGTTTTTTTCCCTAATTCATAGACTCTGTTAGGGTTAGTAGCAGTTGGGATAAATTAAAAAAGACACTCCAATAGAATCACTACCAATGATCTAGGTGAACATTCTTTGTATTTTAGACATTGAACTCCATACTCTCATACTCGTAATATACCTGAAACACAATTCTTTTTCTATAGTCTATCAGTTACTTTCTGAGTATTTTTCCAAGTGATAGTTCTGTAACCAAAAAAATCATACATAAAAGTATAAAAGAAGGAATGTAACTATTAAAGAAGCATAAGAAAGCACAATCGTACTAGAAAATAAAGAAAGTAAATTAGAGCAGCCTTAAGGCATCATTTAGAATACAAAAAAAAATAATAATAATGACTGTTCCCTGAATGGGGAAGCTGATGAAAGTTAAATTCACAGGACAGCTGGTATCATTTGAGGACAAACCCATTTAGAAAACAGTGTGGTAATGGCATCAAGAACTGCAAAGATGTTCTTGTTCTTTTTTCTGACACAGTTACCCATGGAATTAATTCAAGAAAAAAGAAAGCCTATATGTCTGAAGTTATTCACTACAACATTGTCTACAGTGTCAGACAATTAGTAGGAACTCAAGAAATATTCATGCATTGATCTAACAGTAAATGAAATGGTTTCTGCTACAGGGCCATTCAATATAGCAGAGCACAAGGACAATAGATGTTTCCGGAGCCATATGTACACAATATGTCCCATTGTTTTATCATCAGATACCATCCACAAACTACACAGCGCTTTCTTTTATATTCACAAGTGACCTTAAACAAAACTTTTACAAAGAAAACAGTCTAGGCATTACTTAGTGCTTAACAAGAGTAACATATAATGGTTCTCAAATTTAAGTGATATCATAATCACCCCCGAGCATGACTTTGATTCTGAATCTGAAGGATCCCACCCCCAGAGATTCTGATTCAATAGGATTGGAACAGGACTTGAGAGCCTGAATTTCTAACATGTGTCTAGAAGATGCGGTGGTCCAGAACCTCGATTTTAAAATCACTAAAGTCAACTAGATTTTGCCTAGGAAATAATCATCATCACTAAGTATCTGGAATAGAAAGCAACAAAGACATAGATTCCTAAAGGTTATGAACTGTCTCTTACTCATCCATGAGTCTCTGGCATCCAAGTTCACATTGTGTTTAGGTAAATGCTCACTGACTTGAGCACATTTTTGCCAGGAATCTTAGTAGAAAAACTTTCTCTTTAATTTCCAACATTTTTGCTGCCCAAAGGAAGCAGGACTGACATGACCACTAGTCACAGTATATGACACAGTATATGACACAGTAATGCTGATGTTGTGGCCATACTGATTGGTACAGGGCCTCTGATCTGACCCTTGAAATATTTAAACTGTTGCTCAGATGGGTAATGGGATGAGTGGGGGCTTCTGTCTTACTTTTCTTTTCTTTAATTTCTTATACCTTGTTGATTTTTGGATAGTATTTTGATTTTTCTCCTCAGGTGTAGTCACTGTAGTTCTCCCACCACCAGCAGACCAGTGATCCATCACCACAGTCCCTTTGCTCTTGGGTTTTCGATGTCTCTTAGATCCTGGACTCATAGGAATGGAAACTGAAAATTCAACCCCCAAACTGGAATGAACTCCAGCCATTTTCACCAATGAGAATGGGAAAGAGCCAGGTCTGCGAAATCAGTGAATATGAATCTATTGAATGAGCATACTACAATTTTTAAAAATACCACAGTTAATGTCTATCCAAGCTTGTCTGTACCTTCACCAAGTTGTAGACTGTTGCATTAGTCACATGTTTCCAAAGAGCTCTGCAAAAGGGTTTTGTTAGTTTTCATATCATATAAAAAAAGGCAAAAACACTAAGTCAAATGAGTATGTGCACTTGTGTTCACTGCAGCACTGTTTACAAAAACTAAGTGATGGAAACAACCTGAGTGCCTAAAGGTAGAGAAATGGATTGAGTATTCCTTACACAATGGAATACTACTCAGCATTTAAAAAGGAAAAGAAAAAATGAAATCAACTATCATTTGAAAAATGCAACATGGGTGAAACTGGAGGCGGTTTTGCCTAGTAAAATAAATAGAAAGAAGAAAGATAATACCCAGTGGTTTCGCTCATATGTGGAATACAGAGAAACAGAAGACAGAAAAAAAATCAAACTCTAGAAATCTGACTGTAAAACTGAGTCTGCTGTTAGGAAAAAGCAAAGGTGGGAAGGGGCACAGTGGATTTTAGAGGGGGCTTGGGAATACCTTGGTGGTAGATGTGGTGTGGTAACATACACCTGAGAAAATGGGGTCTTGTATTTAAGAATGTTATACAGTGTTGTAGACCAACGTTACCTTAATTTTAAAAGTTGTAAAAGAAAACAAGTTAGGAAAAACTAAAATAGCATAGTAAAATATTTTAAGGCCAATATTTAGAAACAAAAACCATATAATTTTGTTTCATAGAAGTCCATTCTTCTTTAATGTTTAAATGGCTGCATTCATATTTTCATTGTCCATTGTCTCACTGTCTCTCTAATAATTATCTAAGTCCCAGACCTCTGTGCTAAACCAGATTTATACATACAACAGAAACTATACACCAAGTTTTTATAAACCAAGCATCTCTTTTCTAAAATCTTCTCTCACAGTACGTTTTTATCATCATGAATGTCACCATTGTCCAAATAGTTATCCAAGTTAGAAACCTGGGATTGAAACTCTGGCCTCTACTCTCACCCACTAAGCTAACCACTTTCCAGGTCCTGTGTGCTCATGTCCTAAATTGCTTTTTGTTATCTCCCCATTCCTCCTCTTCATCCTCATTTCCACTATCCCTAGCTGAGACTTTCATTTTTCACACTAATATCTTATTTCACTCTGCATTACTAAGTAAACTGAGTTATAGTAAAGATCCAAATTTGCAATGGCTCAACATAATGGATGTTTATTTCTGGCTCACATAGCAGTCTACCATGTCTTCTGAAACAGCAGGAAAGCAGCACTAGTATCTTCACAAGCTGTTTTCCAAGATCTCAAGTCAGCATAAAATCCAGCATATATGAGATATTAATTTGTTTTGTCAAAATACAGCACAATCCTCTTTTGCTCTCATTCTATGGAGTGTTAATGAGGACATGTGGCCACACCCAACTGCAGGAGAGACTGAGAAATGTTATCTAGTTGTGTGTCCAGGCAGAAATATATTTTGTTATATAGTTGTTGTTCTTTGCAAATATTTTTTATTTAAACATCTTTCACATTGCTACCAGTGTGGTCTAGCAAACATCTTAGATAATATCTGTTGAGTGAGCAGTTGCGAGAGAAGCAATTTTTTATATTCTCCTCAAAATTCTT
Organism: Uropsilus gracilis; assembly: GCA_004024945.1. NCBI lineage: Eukaryota > Metazoa > Chordata > Mammalia > Eulipotyphla > Talpidae > Uropsilus > Uropsilus gracilis. The sequence goes on from PVHY01001996.1 coordinate 31,564, forward strand.
CAAGGACAGAATATTGTGAGAGATCATTGCCAATGTGGGAACCAGGGAGATGGTCAGGACCCCAAGACTATGTAGTTTCTAACCTCAGTAAAGCAAGCTCCTTCTGCAACAAAGGCAAGAAAAACTTCAGGCCATGTCCAACCAAAGGACTGGGAGAATTGATGAGATGAGTAGTTGCACCGATGACCTGGTGCATGAAAACATCCCAGGCCTCTTGACACAGTCTAGGGTGGAAGAGCCAGAAGGTGAAAACAATACCTACCACACAGAAAGAGTTGAAGGTTGATAATTTAGACTGCAATCTGAACCAACTCTTTTTTAAGTCAAGAGAACATTGAATCATTTTTTTGCAATTAACTACAATGCCTAGACAAACTTTACATTATAAAGTGTACTTGTTCTTGTCTCTATGCTATTTATAGAGTGAGATCTGCCCCTGCACCCTCAATTTCCTGAACATGGTAACTTCACATCTTGGACCTTGTTCAGTTGTGCTTAAATAATATAAAATATTAAAACGTTGGCTTGTCTGAATAGCATTGTGAAAATCTTCAGTGCATTTTTGTGGAGGTTAAAGACTTTAAAAAATTATTTGGTAATATCTGGTACTACTCTGTTTCCAAAACTCAGACTTGAACTTTAAGTTTAAATCTAAGTACGAAACCAGATGCTAAAATAATAGAGTATTTCTTGTCATTTATTGTATTAGAATTTTTAAATACAGAAAATGACAGCATTGCTGAATGTGTAATGAAGGATTCATTAGATTTTTGCATGAGATTGGACTACTATAGTAGGAACTTTCATTGTTCACCTACAATAGTTACCATAGAAAATTTGGCAAGATTTTAAAACTCAATTATTCCATCCTTTCTTTGAGCTACTAACTGAGAAGAGCAGAAAAAGAGAAAGTTCTTTTTTTTTTAAGTCCATAGCAGTTGGTTCGTGAGAATATTGTAAATGCCTGATATTAAGGTCAAATTTTTAATAAATATTGTTTATTTAAATAATCTTTTGCCTAAATTCTTGCAGAGTAACAATTTGATTATTGATCATAAAAGACAAAGCTAAAAATAACTCTTGCCCTTCAAAACTGCAGTATCAGGAGTGCAAGGTCTAGAAACTAGTGTTGACAACTACAAAGGTGCTCCACACATCAGCATAGCACAGTGATTAACATAACAAAAGCTGGAACAGTTAAAGAACAGGGAACCATATAATGCTTTTTAGAGGGAAAACTCTGAATGAGCAGTTCGGTTGTTCATAACCTTTGCTATGATACCAGTTTTGATTTTTTATGCACATGTATAATTATATTAGGAAATAATTGGTCTTATTTATAAACCCTATGGGAAATAAAAAGGAGTAAATTTTTTCTGTAAAAACATGAATCTTATCCAGCAACAATCAGCCCTTGGCCCATAGGTCATACTGCCCATTTTAGGCCTAAAAGTCCCAGAATCTTCAGGGCTTAAGGAGACCAGAGGAGATCAGTGTCAGGTGTTTCCATGCCTACTAAATGGCAAGTAGAAATACTGGGGCAATTGCTGGCATGAGGAGAGTCAGAATTTGGGTAGCACTGGGTTCCCATATGTAATTGAAAGATTTCAAAGACAAATTTGTCTGCTAAAAATAAAGATGCTTAGAATCCTGCCATTGAATCTTTTAAAACAACAAAAATTCCCCAGGGACTTCCTATTAATTATAGGATAAAAAACCATAACTTATCGGTGCATCAAGGCCCCAATAATTCTATCCCCGATGACCTTCTTGGGCTCATTTCTTGTTGTTCTCCCTCCCATACTAGTATTCAACCAGACTGGATCACTTGCCATTGCCACTGCTATGTTGTCTTTACATATTTTCTTCTCACATTCCACCCACAAAATTCCCATTTACCCCTCAAATATCAGTTTAAGTTTCATCTTCTTCAAAAGTTTTCCCCCCACCTCTACTTCTCAGATTCCACCTCAGATTCCAGGTGGAATCTGAAGTTACTTCCTCCTTCTGCCCTTTAGCACCTTGCCCTGACTCTGTCCAGTAATTATCACTGCCATGTTATTTTGGGTTTGCATACCCTCCAGGAAGTGAGCTGACAACAGAAAAAAAGTAGTGGGTTTGTTGGGAACTGAATAGCTATCTGTTCTCTCCTTATTTGTGGTGGCACAGGAACCAGTTAGGCAGAGTTAACTTTCCCTATTTAAATTCACTAGCTGGCTGAACAACAGCAAAAAGTAAAGATCAGCATGTGGAGAAAACACCAGAAAGGTAGACAGTGTTTCTTCCTCCTCTTGGGTAAATGGCACCGTCCCTTGAGTTAGTGAATCTGTACACATGCATACAGGTGTGTGCTACATGTGTGTGTGTGCAAACGTGAAAAATGGGACTCTACAAGATGTTCAGAAGAGGTCTTCTAAGATGTGTCATTTTGACATCTTAATAAATTCAAGCAGAGGTCAATCAAGGCCCTGCAGGCTCATGAGAAAAGATTGCCACTCCTTTAACTCTAAAAGAAGGAAAATTTGGGAGTATTACCCAGATTTAGGGTTATCTCCAAAAATGACCTTTCCATTAGAGAAAACTATCTGTGTAACTGCACAAACATGTAATTACAGAGCATCTGGTCTTCTGTGTATGAGTCACCTTCTTGTCATGTGAGTTCCCTTCTCTCTCCTTGAAGACACCGGACAACTCTCCCATTCCTTAGCTCAGGATAAAAATGAGGATTTAGTCCTATTTACTTTAGGATTATCTCTCTATAGATTCTTCATACATATGTAGTTAATTTTGTTCTCTTCCAGTAATCTGTTTGATGTTAACTTGATTGCCCAACCAACTGGAGAAGAACCCAGAAGCATAGGGAAATTTTCTTTTTTGCCCCTGTGTATGTATGTATGTATGTATCTCTTTTTGCCCCTGTGTGTGTATGTATGCATGTATCTATACATCTACCTGTCTATCTCGGTATCGTTCAATCAAGATTGCCTTTATCTCCCTTTCTCATTTATATTTACATCACCAAATCCCACACATTCTATATCCTTGATTTCACCAGATTTCCTTCGTCTCTGTGTGCTCCTTCCTGGTGTGTTCACCCTTCTCACATTCTCTCTCTAATGATCTTCCTCTTTCACACCAATACTGATGCAGATCTGAACAGAAAATTTCAAGGACAACCTTGCCAGTCCTAGCCAGTGCTACCTCCCCATCTTAAGTACAAGGCAATCCTGACCAGGTCCCAAACTTTTTCCAGCCTCCTCTCCCGCACTCTATCAACCCTCTGGTGCTCTAACCCCGCTCAAAGTTCTTCTAATTTCTTGACCTTAACATTAGCTCTTACCCTGCACGTATTTACCTTTATTTTTTTAAGTGCCCTTTCTCTCTTACCCCCAACTCTGCTTTTGCTTGCCATAAATCTGTTTGTCTTAAAGTGGTTTAAATAATGACTTGTGCAGAAGCCATCCTCATCAGGTTCTACCAAACTGCCCCCACTGGATTTACTATAAAGAGCTACTTCAGTACTGCTCACATTATAATCTTTGTTCATGCTTCTCTCTCTCAGTGTTCATCCACACCTCATACATCTCTTGCTCTACTCTAGATGGCAGAGAACAAGCATTCCTAGGTTCACTTTGGTCTAGTTCTGGATATGTTTGTTTAATGGAAGACACTGGTGGAAGATAAGAAAGCTCAGAGCTGTAGGGAATCAAGATTTCTCTCCCCTCCTCAACTTCCTGTGAGGTGCCTGGAATTGCCCCATGAATGTCGTCACGCATGCATGCATGCATGCACGCACACACACACACACACACACACCCTCAATCCTCTAGAGGACCATCTCCCACCAGTCAGGCCACATGTTATCCTTACCATACCACACAGCTCCGACTCCCAGGCCCTGAAAACACCACTTTCACCTGCTGTGCCTCAGCCTAAGGCAATAGTAGTTTGTCCTTCTTGATGATCACCATCTTCTTTGGCATTTTGGTTTTTCCTCAACACCCAATTTAAATGCTCTCTGCCTTAAAGTGTAAAGTAGTGAACCCTGACACACATAAACTGCTGCTATATCAATACCCTCAAAGACAGAAAGCTTATTTTCAATCACTGTTTCATATGTGTTCTTTTAAGTGAGGCCATCCAGCATTTCTCTCTTTCTGGCTTATTTCTGCTAGCATGATTCCTTCTAGTTCTATCCAGGTTGCTGTGAATAACATAAGTCATTTGTCTTCTTTGATGGATAATATTTCATTGTGTACATATACCATAATTTTCTGATCCATTCATCTGTTTTGGGGCATCATTATATATGAGGGATATAGGGAAAACGAACAAACTAAAGGACAAGAAAAAGTTAAAACTAACTGCCAGCAGAACTGAAGTATAGAACAAGAGAGGGGGAGGGAGGTAAAATCAGGGAAGGGATGAGCACATGAGATCAAGAAGATGGTTCTTGGGTGCAAGGTGATGGAAGAACCTCGGGGTAGACAACGATGTTTTTATATATAGATGTATACACACACACACACACACATATACATACGTATAATACATTTTTTAAACAAAATTTTTAAATTTTTAAAAATATATGTTCATTTAAAGACTGAGTAGAGTCCTATAAAGCACTATCTTTTTTTTTTTTTTTTTGAGACCATGTCTCACTATGTAGCCCAGGGTTTTCTTGAACCTGCAGACTCAAGATCCCTAGATACCTAGATACTCAAGATACCTTGGCCTCCCAGGTAGTTGGGATTACAGGTGCAGGTCACCATGCCTGACGCTGAAGCACTATCTTAAGTCACTCAATGTCCATGAGTGTATAACCATATATTAAAGAAACAGTGAACCATATCCCTAGATATTAGTGGTTTCCACAGGCAAATAATCATATGAAACATTCCAATCATATCGACAAAGAATAAAGGCCCCCATGAGGGTTCTACACATGGACAGACAGAAAATCCCTCCAATCTGATCCCAATCCTGGCCTTTTCCTCAGAGTGTCCCATTAAACTTCAACTAATATTCCCTTAAAAAGTTCCAGCCACAAAGTGGGACATTCTTTTCTTGTGCTTCACATTACCCAGAAGTCTCTGGTCTCCACAAATTTGTGTTGGTAGAAGTTTTTAAAAATGATAATATTTGCCAACAATCCCTGAGGCACTATTTTTATTTTCCTGAAACAAAAAGGGGATTATTTTGTCTGTATTTCTTATTTGTACAGGCTTCTGCATGGATCAGTTTTTTCTTCTCTGGCATTAAATAGCAATATGTTCCTATTAAATTATAAGAATTGCACATTTGTCTTTTAAACATCAGTTGTCAATTAAGTTCAACCAACAAGTTCCTTAATATTCTCATGAATATCTCACTCAGCATGTGGGTATAAATTTCTCACTCATTTTTTTAAATATTGTGCAGACAAACAAGCAAAAATAAATACTTGAAAATTTGATTTTCCTCAACTTCCCATAATCAAATCAGATTAGTTTGTTTTCAATGTGTCATTTTTCTTCTCTGGCCTTTTTCATCCCTTTTCATATCCCAGAAATGTTTTATCACACTTCCTTCTGCCTCCTGTTCAGCAAGCTCAGATTCTAACTTTGCTGTAAGGTCCAATTCAAACATCAACATTGTTTCTATGTGATTTTCATGATGTTATCTGACTGAATAGAATCTTCTAGTATCTTATACAGCATTCATAGATATTAGAATGCATCTTCACTCTTGACTACAAGTTCCTTAAGAAAAAAATATACATGTTCTTTTATTATCCACAGACCTTAACAGAATATTTATAGAAGATTCCCATTGTGTGTTTGTTGAATGAATACATTTTCCTGGCTATAAATCTTTCTAGGATTAGCATTCATTTTAATATCTATTCCTTTGAGACATATTTCTCTTTCTATTCTTTACTTCGATAGCAGGTTCTGCTTGTGAAAGCTTTCTCCCTACAATGAGAGTTTTCATTCTAGTTCTGTACTGCCTTGGCTTCCTTTTTCATATATGATCTAATAATATATTTCTTGGCTTTATGTACACTTTTGTAGATTATTAGTCTTCCAAAATAATAAAAAGCTTTTTCCCTCTGGGCATATTTCCTTCTTCCTATTAACTACCTCTCTTTTATCATGATCCATTACTTTTCTAATAAGATTTCATTTAAGGCCAGGCATGGTGGCGCAGTCTAGGAAGCTGTGACAGGAACCAGGGATGGCGGTTCGAGTCCCCCGTGGGGCAACGCAGCAAGCCCTATTTCCAAAAAAAATAGCTGGGCATGGCGGCGCGCGCCTGTAATCCCAGCTACCTGGGAAGATGAGACTGGGGGATTGCTTGAGTCTGTGGTACCCCAGGCAACGCGAGCATGCAGTTCCACAGGCAAAAACAGCCAGACCTAGTCTCAAAAAAAAAAAATTCATTTAAGCATAAATTGGCTGACTCTCCCCCTCACTTTTTAAACTATACAAGTAATACATCTTCATTGTAGAAAAGACAAAATACTTACAAATAAAATGAAAATAATAACTGGACATCTTGCCACCCAGAAAAAATACTGCAGCCTCATCTTGATTTAGTTTTACATATGTAAGTATATTTGTGTATAAAACACAGAATTTCAAAAATAAAATGATATCTATACTTGCATTATTTTCATTTGAAAATTTTTCACTTATTCCAGTCATCAAAACATTTTGCAAACTAAATTTTGTTATGTATTTAAATACATTTTTTAAATTTACAAATGTGCTCTTTAATTTTCTGTAACATATATACTTTGTCTCTTTAGTTAGGCACAGGGTCAAAGAAATATAGCAATGTTTCCCTCCACAATTTTTTTTAGTTCTTCCTTTCCTTTATTACAAATAGATTTTTTACGCAGAAAATGGGAGATGGAGTGACGAGGGAGGATATGGAGGCGGGGAGGAGGGATCAATTAATGCACAAATGTGATAAATCAATAAAATGAATTTTTCAAAAAAAAAGCAAATAGATTTTTTATTATGTATTTGATTGTTATGTTGTTCAAGGGATCTATATTTCACTACAATTAAGTATTCGATGAGGTTAATGTATAGCAATAATAAACAAAAACTAAAAACGAAACAGCAATTCTTTTTATCATATTGGCTAATTTTTATAAGAATATAAAACTTTCTTTGTTAAAATTGAGAGTCCTAGTCGGCCGCGGTGGCGAGGTGAGTGCCTTTGATACCAGCTACTCCGGAGGTGAGGCTAGGAATCACTTGCGCTCTCGGGTTCAAGACTACTCCGGACAACATAGTGAGCTCTGGTCTCAAAAAAATAATAAAATTGAGAGTCCTCTATTTTTGTTTGTATTTGCTTTGTATATTTTTGCTAATTCTTACATTTTAACCCAGAATTTAGAGTAGATCCTGACACATGGTAGACACTCAAAAGTTTGATTCAATGATTGGCTGAATCAGTAAATGTTAATTAGACATTGTTACTTTATTTTACACATCTTTTTAACAGCATCTTACTGAATTTTGTTTTTTTGAACCAACATGTTACTTTCTTCTTTAATTGATAATTTTATCCACTTTACTTTTATTTTGAAGTAATATATATTTGCACCTATTTCTGTCATCTTGCTTGTCTTTAAATGTTTCATTACCCCATTTTCTAACTTATTCTCTAAAATTTCCCTTTAGTAGTAACATAATGGTTTAGTTCTACCAGTGTTACCTTTTTTGAAAACTACTTAAATCTATATTACTCCTCTAAATTCTCAAATGTCTCTGTTCACAAGTGACATATCCTATGAGTGATATGGGGATTAGTGATAGATATATACCTTCACATATATAGATAGAGATAAGTGTGTGTGTGTGTGTGTGTGTGTGTGTGTGTGTGTGTGTGTGTGTATACCTGCTATCTGTTATTTTGGGGATGGTGAGATTTGAAATTTTTGTCCCAGTACTTATTAAGTTATTATTCATGTATTTCTTTTCTTTTCTTTCTTTCTTTCAAAACTGGGCTCACTATGTTGCCTGGGCTAGTCTTGAACCTGGGAACTCAAGCAATCCTGGGCCTCTTGCCTCCCAGCACTTGAATTATAGGCTTGCACCACCACGCACCACTCTTGTTCTTGTATTTCTTGCACAAGGAAACTTCTTTTTCAATAATATGTTTGCTATTTATTATGCAATCATATTTATCTAAATTTTGTCAATTCAATCACTATCACCAATTCTTCAGTCCCATGAGTTCTTATTTCAGAGGACTGTCTATTTATATTTAAACTTTCAGTAGATTGGAGTTACTTTTTTCAAAATGGGTATAGGGTGATATATACATTTTGAGCCTTTGAGTATGTGAAAATAATTTCTGTCGCTTTGTGAATGACAAATTGGTTCGGTATATAACTGCTGAGTCACAATTATTTGTAGGTCTCCCTACCACCACCAATCTGTTGCAATCAAAATTGACAGAAATAGGAAGTCAACGCAACTTAACAATTATCAACAAAGTGCGTGCCTGCGTGCGTGCCTGCGTGCGTGCGTGCGTGTGTGTGTGTGGTGTGCAGAATCAAGGAGAAGTGATTCCAAAAGAATCTAAGAAAGGCTTCTGAGAGTAATTAGGTTGTTTTTTTGAATGATGATTCCTATTACATGCTGGGCAGAGAAGACACAGTGGGAAATAATATTCAGTCCGTAGCTACATGAAGCTTGTGTTCTACTGATGAATGAGCTTTTGCAAGCAAAAGATAAATAATTGCTTCCATTGAAAATTAAATAGTCACCAAGATATTTCTAAGTACTGTTCATTTTTGTCACTAATTTTACCTCTGGAATATTTCTTTTGCTCAGAAACTTTTTGCCCCCTTTGTTCATTCCCTTTGAAGATTATCAATTACTATATACTATATTATTATTTGTTTGCAGTTCTGTGTCTATGCTACTCTTTCTCTTTAATTTCTTTGTCCTTTTCTTCTGTGTTCTTAAAGAGTTTCTTCTTTTAATCTCTCAGTTAACTGATTTGATTTTCAGGAGTCTTAATTTCATTCCTTGTCATCATAAATTCTGCTATGGCCATGCATGCTTACATTTCAGACTAATATTCCTTCTTATTTCTTACCAAAACAACTTCCATTTTTATTTAAATAATTCAGAATTTTCCTAAATATTCTGAAAATTCTAAGCATATCTTCCTAAATTTCAATTTTTCTTCCTGTAGAATGTTTTGGTTTTAAAATATTAAGATAGTCCTTTTTTTTCTTGAACTCCAACTTCATTTTGTTTCAGTGCTGTTTACTTACTTTTGAAATAATTCATTTACTTACTTAACAATTACATTGATTGAGGATCTCCCCAGGACAGGCATTGGAAGGATAATAATGAAAAGAAAAAAATCTTAGCTCTAGCTAACAGTTTCCTCTTCATGTACAAAAGACATATTATACAAGAAAAAATCCAATATAAATTAGGCAAAATCTTAATGGAAAAGAAAGGTATTCAATGAGAGAGAATACCTGGGGTATCAGCCATAGTTTGGGTACTCATTAGACCTGTTGAGAAGTGATCGTTAAGATGAGATTAGCATCTTAGGTACATCTAGGATGTACCTAGAAGAAATCATTCTAGCAGAAACGAGCCAGATAGAAAGGGACAGAAACCAAATGGTTTCACTAATATATGGTCAACCAAATGAAACTGCACAAGGGGAGAATGGGGACCAGCTGGAGCGGGTGGGAAGGGGAGGTGGTGGGTGACCACAAGGGACTGAAATGATGCGAAATATATATAAATTAAAAAAAATTTTTTAAATAAATGAAAGTTCTTAAAAATGAGAAAAAAAAAGATGAGATTAGCAGTCTATAGGAATAAAGTGTGTAAAGGATGAAGTAGGTAAAAAGAACATCAAAAGTCCTAAGGTGAAAAACATTCATATTTTCTATATTCTAATCATTCTATAGGAGATAGAGTTGGAGATTCTAATCATTCTATAGGAGATAGAGTTGAATGACTGGTAAAAGCCAGTCATTCCAATTCTTGTACCATCTTGGACACTAATGCTAAGAGAAGTTTCTAGAATCATTAAGGAAAAAAAAAAAGAAGCGCATGCTCTAATTGATGTTTAAATTTATTATGGCTGCTGTCTGAGACACAAGGTGGAAAGACAAAGTCATCAGGAGGTCAGCTAGGAGAATTCGTCAGTAATCCAAATGCTAAATTATGGTAGTTCAGATTATGGTAGCAAGATTCAGGTTATATTTTTAAAATTAAAATTTGCATTAAATGAACTGGATTAAACATGCATAAAAATGTTTGTTAAAAAAGAGGAGGAAACCTACCTAGAAACTACCAAGTGAATGCAGCTGAGTATAGTGTTTATATTCAATAAACTGTAGAAAACCATTTGGACATGTTAAATTTAATATACATTTGAAAAATAGTCAAGATTGAGAAAATAAGGAGAAATCTGGATGGAAACATATGGAATACATGAATGAATTAGAGGACTTTATATTAAAACTATAGAGATGAAAAGGTGGCCAAACACCAGTTGAAGCACACCAAAATTGAGACATATATAATGGAGAAGAAATAAATAAAAGAAAATTCTGAAGACTATAGAGTCACAGAAGCCAATAAAGAAAGACACTTCAATTAAGAGTAGCAGATTTCTCTTAAAAATGGCAAAGTGAAAATCCTGTTGCACATTCTCTTCCTTTTAGAAATTTCCAAACAGCAAGGAAAATAAGAATAAATTCCAAATTTAATGAATCTTAGAGATACTGGGAAACTACAAAAATGAAGAATGGAAAGATATGGAGGAATAATAAGTACTCTGATAACAACAGAGAGCAAAACTTAAATGTTTGCAGACAGAGATGTTGATGAGAAGAAAGTCAACTTATTCTGCCACACTCTGAAAAGCCATCAGAAACAGTTTTCTGGTGTCATAGAAAGGGGTGTGGGAAAGGCTAAAAACAGAGCTTTATGACTTGGGATCTCCTTGTCTTCCATATGAAGTTATAACCAGGCAATATTTGGAAAGACAGTCTTTTTATTTTTAAAAAGATATTTAAGAAAACAAATTGTACAAAAGAACTTGAAGGGAAAAAAAACCATAAAAGAGCAAAAATATCCTGAAATTTTTAAAACTGCAATGACTAACTTCATAATGATGATAATGTTTTGTCTATAAAGCAATAACAGTAATACATACAAAGAGAATAAGTGAGATCATGGATATGAATGAAGATGAGCCTATTCTTATTTTCCTGGGTGTTTTCTGCTATATATTTTACTAAACATAATGGTCTTATCTGTTGACTAATTGATTTTAGTATTAGCTACTACCTATTGTCGTCCCTTTATTGAAGGAATGATACAACATCACCCTTCTTCTCACCCATCCATACTTCTGTACCATCTCAGTTATTTTTGGTAAAATCAGTGTTTACATTATAATATATAGCAATACATCAGAAAAGTCAAATAGTCCTTTGTAACCTTGCTCAACCCTTCATTATTCCTATGGTTGATAATTGCCCACAGCTTTTAATTTGTTTAATTTTCAATATACCTAATAAAACTGTAATATTTTTCTCCAGAAATACTCCAACATCTCCAGTATGTTTCCTATCAGTAACATTTTATATGCATTCAAACACATCAGTTCCATTTCCTCCCACCCCCGCCACCAGACCTCTCTCGTTGAGGAGTCCATGTTACTGCTTTAATAGAGACTGGTTTTTCTGTAGGTCTGCTACACAGTTTTTATTTTTAGAACTTCCCTTTGCTGCTCTCCCTCCCCTTTCCCAGATCCCATGTCTTCCTCTTTCTTGGTTTACTTCTGCATTTTACTGGAACAAATTCTTCCATACTTTCCCAAGAAAGGTTGCATGGGAGACACAGTTTCTATATGTAAACAGAAAGATGAGTGAATGAGATGTAAGGCATGAAAGGGTAGATTTTCTTATTGAACTTAAGCCTATTGTTTTCACAAGTGGTGTTGTTTTGTTTTGTTTTGTTTTGTTTTTATTTCAAATTCAATTGTTTTCCCCCACCACCATCCCTTGTATACCCCTTTGTCCCTTTGCCTCCCTTTTAAGCTTCCTTTTAAAGAGAGAGGAGATAGATAATTAAAAAGAATACACACTAAAGATGATTTTCTTTTCTTAACCTTCCTTTACTAAAGTTAAAAAAAAATTTTAAAAAGCAGTGGATGGATTTAAATGGTCCAAAAGAAACTAAGGTATTAAAAATAAGAACAGAAAAATCTAGTCTAATGAAACATGATCTTAGTCCTGAGAAAGAAAAGAATGAGTATGGTAGAAAATTTAATCTTAACCAAGAAGAGAAACATTTTTTTTCCTTTAAAAACATGATGTCATGAGGTTCACCTACGCACTCCCCAGTTCTCAAAGACACAAGACTTCATTTCAGACATGCCTTTTAGGAGACCAAGGCACCCCTCCCCACACTAGGGGCAAGGAGAGGAGGGCCAAAAACTGAGGACACTGGCACCACAGCAGAGCTGCAAAGTGAGACAGAGGAAATGATCTACAATGGCCACTCACTGATGCCTGTATCCACAGAGAACCTTCTCCATCAACACTGACAGGGTATGAGACCCCTAAATCTGATGCCAGAACCATAAGATAAAGCAGCAAAACAACAGAGATGGAATTGGAGAAGTCAACCTCCAACAAGAGAGCATAGTTAGACCACAAATAGATATAGACTGCCCCCCCCCCAATACAATCTTAAGACTGAAAACCTACCAGCAAGGTTCACCTGGTTTCAACAACATGGTCCCTCACCCAGTGAAAGAACACTGTCATAGGAAACAAAGAGACTAATGGAGTTAGCACAGATTAGTAAACAACAAACAATGGGGTTTGAGAGAAAGGAGGGGGCACCAGAGGGAGAGAGGTATCTCAAAAACCATTTATCGAGGTTGTGATTTAAATAAATAAATAAACAAATAAATAAATAATAAAGTTAGAGGGAGGCAGACTGAGAAGGGAGTTAGTTTAGCGATGAAGACAAAAAAAGATAAGAAGTTGGGACAGTCCATGAATTATAACAGCCTTAATTTTCTCTCTGTTCAGTACAAAGTACCAGGTAGGTTTTGAGAGAAAACAGAGAAGGAGGGAGGGAGGAACTGAGAAAAGCAATGCCAAGTCTGGGTCAGAAGGTATGAAAGGATTGTCAAGTAACCAGAGGTTAAAAAAAATCATCACTCACCATCCAGTCTTAAATTTTAGAATTCTGAGATTCAGTTAGAAGGTATATCAGATAAATACTATCTTTCACATTCCTGGGCTCTCAGGATGGTCAGATTCAGATTTGGATGGGAAAGAAAAAAGTAAAGGGAGAGCATCATGGAACTTTTTGCATCAAACAGATCCTTAATGAACACAAAATTTCTGCTTTCTGACAAATGCTCTTCCACCATGAGATTAAGTCACTGAGAGTATTCAGGCAGTATCCAAATCTGCTTTATTTCAAAAGTATGCTGCACAGGTAGTGACTGAAGGTAAGGAAGTGAGAATATGTTTAACAACGTGTTTGTAGCAAGGACATGGAAACAACCCAAATGCCCCAAGACAGAAGACTGGATGAAAAAGATGTGATATATTTACACGATGGAATATTATTCATCAATGAAAAATGACAAATTTGACAAATTTATGATAACATGAATGTACCTAGAAGAAATGATATTAGCAGAAACAAGTCAGAAAGAAAAAGAAACCAAATGGTTTCACTAATATATGGGGTATGGGGAAAATAAACAAAAAGCCATGAGGAAAAGTCAAACACGCTAATGAAAAATTAAAGGACACAATTGGCAGGGTGGGGTGGGAAAGGGTGAGAACAGTCAGGGAGGGAATGTGGTGGGTGAACCCCAGGGATTACAAAAATGTGAAATTTATATATAAATTAATCATTTAATATTAATAAAGAAATAAATTAAAAACAATGTGTTTGTAGGTAAGATATTTTATAAAAGGTATTTTGTTGTTGTCTCACTTCAGTTTTCTTCAAGACTTAATTTATCTCATTACATAGTATGTTAAATGGCAGGACACAATTTCAGAAAAAATCTTCTGGATTCTATTCAAAATAATACATGCAAACTCCACCTTTTATAGATGAAGAAACTGAGGCACAGAGTGGATAGATATGTGCACAGAGCTAGCAAGCAGCAAGATTAAAAATTAATCTGGTTCAAAGTCTGAGCCTTAAACCATTATCTATTTAATTTTAAATGAACACATATAATTTTACACTCACTCATTCACTGAATACATATGGACAGTTCTATGACTGAATAAAGGAAGGGGAAAGAAAAAGGCCTCTGTGTCCCCCATCAGGCATCCCTGTTGTCCTTACCCTTTCCCACTACTGACAAATATAATAAGCTCATGGAGCTTCAGCTTCCACCTAAGTACAGAGTGAGCACACAATAACTACCAAAGGTGAGATTTTCTTGTCAAAACTGTGACGCAGTCTCTGTTTATATACCTTGAAAATATAACTAAAATTAGGTTCTTCTTTAAGAACCAAACTCATTTGTTAGAAACTTGACTAGCTTGAGCAGCACTATCAAAGAAAAACAAAACACAGGAGTCCAGCAAAATGGCGGTAGAGTTGAAGATACTGGACTCACTGCTTGTATAAACTCATGAGCAGATTGCAGCAGAACAAACCCCCTGAAGGAAAAACAGACAAACCAGGAACTGTGTTTATAGAGATACCAGAGCAGCACCACCATGAGAGGGAGGGACAACTGCTTTATGGAACCCCCTGCAATTACTGACATATGAATAGTGATGAATTAGGAGACCTTGTACTGCACTGGATAAGGGGATGTACAGCGTTGGCATCCAGAACAGAGGATACAATACTGGGTGAGCTATAGGAGCAGAAAAAAAAAATAGAGAGAGAGAGAGAGAGAGAGAAAAATCCTACCTTGAGCCTCAGGTTCCCAATATGTAACAACAAAAGCCTTAACCAGTGGGAAGAATCAGGTTTGATGCCCTATGTCTCCTCATTAAAGAGGCTACTACTCAAAACATAGACTGAGATAATTCAAAACACATGCCATCCCCCTAGTTAGTCTAATTCCAAGATAATAAGGTCAACTATCAATTGTTTACAAGAGACCTATTTTGCCAAGAAAGATAAGCACAGACTTAAGAGTCAAAGGTTAGAGGACAGTCTTACAAGAAAATAGCAATCAAAAAAGTCAGAAACAACAAATACAGATTTTTTTAAACTTTGAACTTTAAAAGGTATTATAAACTAAACACAAATACTATGCTGTCTAATGCAACAACAAGAATATACAGTCATATACAGACATGAATATGTCAGTCATATACAGACATGCACTGAATGAGGGCACACCAGTATACATAAGACAATAACATAACTAAGACAAAATAATGGTAGGGGATATTAATATTTCACAATGGACATATCAATCAGACAGAGAATAAATACAGAAACAATAGCTTAAATGAGGAGCTAGAGCAAATAAGTTTAATCATATCTATGGAACATTCCACCCAATAACCACTACATACAATGTCTTAATAAGTGTTCATGGAACATTTTCATGACCAGATCATAAGTTGGAATGCAAATCAATGAACCTTTCCGTATTTAAATTTCTCATGTATAAATGCATATAATTGAACTTTCTTTTTTTTCTTTTTTTTTTTTTGAGACTAGGTCTCACTATTTTTGCCCATGGAACTGCAGGCTCTCGTTGCCTGGGGTACCACAGACTCAAGCAATCCCCAGCCTCCACTTCCCAGGTAGCTGGGATTACAGGCGCGCGCCACCATGCCCAGCTATTTTTTTTTGGAACTAGGTCTCGCTAAGGGTCCCAGGCGGGACTTGAACTGCCATCCCTAGCCCCGGCCCCTTCATAGGCTGAAGCTTACAGGTACGAACCACCGTGCCCAGCCTGAACTTTCTACCTTATAAGAATTCATTGGTAACACTTAAACTCTTAAATACAGATTTTCTTTAATACAGAATTTTAATCACCATCATATAAGCTTATTCTACCTTTAAGAGTGTTATTGTATTATGTAACAAAGGGAGATATTCAAAACCTTGAATTTCTCTTCCTTCATCTAGAAGTCATTACATTAAACATAAAACCAGTTGAGTTTTTCTCCAAACATCCATAATGATTTTTTAACATATATCTACACACTAGCAGCATTAAATATTGGGTTTTTTTTTTCAGTTAGAACTTTGAAAAATACAATGACAAATGCATACATAATGTATATAAATGTGTATTATGTTTATACGATGGGTCAATTTTCGTGTTATCTCTAGAATAACAGCCATGTTTTCGAAAATGCCTATTGCAAAGGCTATATCAAAGAGTCAAAATGGGTGGCAAACCAAACAATTACCAGTCACTGATTGAAGAAGCATTTGGAAAATATCTAGTGATGACTATCCTGTTTCAAAATAGCTTTTGTTACAGGTATACAACTAATGGGCCCAATCATAAAATGTTTCCTTTTCGATGCATCAATTTCTACAATGACAAACCATTGAACATTTGAAATACGTTCTAACACAGCCAGCCCATATAATAGAATAGAAAATTTGCTGGGCAAGGTGGCGCATTCTTGTAAGCAACAGCTTATAGAGTCACAATGGGGTCTGGGGATCATGGTTCGAGTCCTGCCCAGGGCAACACAGTGAGACCTAGTACCAAAAAATTGCTGGACATGGTGGCGCACGCCTGTAATCTCAGCTACCTGGGAAGCTGAAGCTGGGGATTGCTTGAGTCCATGGTACCCCGGGCAACATGAGTCTGCGGTTCCATAGGCAAAAAAAAAAAAAAAATAGAAAATCCATATAATATCATGATTGGAATAGAATAGAAAATTCACATAATATCATAGTTGGACCTAAAATAATACTTATTTACTCAGTGTGACTGACAAACAGCAGAAACTTCTACATATGTATTCAAGGGAAACATGAATGTATTGAATTAATCTTATTAAGAATCTCTGTCATGAGCACCAACTCTGATTAAAAGGGAACCAGAGAACATGGAGGAATAGCAAGGATGAGATCAACCCCTCTCCTAAAACAATTATAGAAAAGGGACTGAGTAAAAACTCCTAGCAACAAACAGAAGCCCCAAACTAGCTCAAGAACTTTAACACTTCTCAGGATGCCCAGGAACCAAAAAGGGGACCAAAAAGAGGAACCCAGAGCCATCTGGTCAGGGAAGACCAGCCCACCAAACTGACAAGCAATACCTTCCAGTCAGGATGGAGCTCCAGTCCAGAAACATCAACAGCTCACCTTAGAGTTGGAATCTTTGGATAGCTTCAGGTGAGCAATAAAGACCACAGTAGAGAAACCAGCTCCATAAGAACAGACAGAACCATACCAAACTCCTTTCTATTGTTAAAGTGTCTGGGAGACCAGCCCTCTGTGTCCAGAGGCATAGGAAAAATACATGCAGATCATATTGACTGCTGGAGGCACTGGGCAATTGGAAGGTCAAGAACAAGAGGGAGTAGAGTCGAAGGGTCACGTAGTGGCTGTGCATACAAAGGCCTCAGAAAGAAGCACACAGGAGAGAGCAAGGAAGCAAGCCTCCAAGTGAACACAGAGAAATGGGCTCTCTGGCAACCCCAACTACCCCTCAGCACAGGGAAGTTCACCCTAGAGCCACAAGGTGCATGCCAAGAGCCAGAAGGAAGTGCACACAGGTAACACAGGGTAGGGCACAGGGACAGAAGGGTCACATAGGCAGTGCAGGACTCTAGGAGGTGATCATAAAAGCCTCCAAAGAAGCACAGTAGAAGTAATGTGCACACCCATGGATCATAGTGTGGGGGTGGGATGTAAGAGTAAGCATGGGATGGGTCCCATGATTGGTGATACTGGGACAAGAATTAGGGCATTGTCCCTGCCGTGGGACAAATATTTGGCACAAGCACTGCTGTGCATGCTGCCAGATAAAAGCTAAGGGCCCTGCTGCTGGCAAATAGTTTGTGTTCTGATTTAACATAGATAAAAGGTGCCAACAAAAACGTGGGTGGCCTGCTAAAGGCACGGCAAAATAGGAGTGCCACGGGCCCCCAAGTAGTGATAACTGGTGTACACACTGAAGCCTCAGAAAGACATGCCTACTGACAATGGCATTCTGGTGGAAAGAAAACACCCCCTGGTAAAAACTAGAGAGACTCGCAATATCCAAATCCAGAAGCCCACAACATGCCAGTATGCAAAACCAAAGGTTCTTCCTGCCATCAGCAGAGAACCAAGCAAACCTGAGGGAGAAACTGCACGTATCTGCACCTCCACTTCTGCCCATCAACCTCTGAAGTCCAAGTACTCAGCAGATACCTCTACAAACCAACAATAACACCAAAAAATAGTGTCCACTGGCATCAGTGACACTAGCACACCAAGGGCAGAGCAAATCCAAAAGCAAAATATGGGAAGAAGGAAAATCCCAGGGCCAGGCATGGTGGCATATGCCTGTAAGCGGCAACCTACAAAGCCATGGCTGTGGCCAGGGATCGCAGTTCAAGTCCCACTGGGGGCACATAGTGAGACCTAGTCCCAAAAAAATATAGCTGGGCATGGTGGCATGCACCTGTAATCCCAGCTACTTGGGAAGCTGAGCCTAGGGATTGCTTGAGTCTATGGTACCCCGGGCAACATGAGCCTGTGGTTCCACAGGCAAAAATAGCGAGACCTAGTCTCAAAAAAAAAAAAAAAAAGAAGAAAGAAAATCCCATACGAACTAAGACCAATGTACCTCAGAAAGTCATTCAGTCCACTGAAACCAATGAAATGGGTGCATAAAAATATTACAACCTGTCAGAAAAAGAATTCAGAACTGTCATAATCAAAACCTGGAAGATTTAATAGATAAGACTGAAAAGGAAAAGAATGAAATGAACAACACAATCAATGAATAAGTAAATGAGGATTAATCCTTTAAAAAAATTGATGGAAGTTAACATTTAGTTCTTTAGAGGAACTAAAGAACTCAGGCAAAAGCCAAGAACAAAGACTAGAAGATAGTGAAGAATGAATTAGCACTTTTGAAGATTCAGATCTCAGCAGGACAAAAACATAAAAGGAAAGAGAGATGCAAAGGGGAAAAGAATGTAACAACTTGAGAAAAAAAACATCAGAGTAATAGGCATCCCAGAAGAAGAGAAAAACAAAGGAACTCAGACAATATTTGAAGAAATAATAAAAGAGAATTTCCCAAATCTGAAGAAATGAAAAAAGACATACAAGAAGCTATAAGAACAGAAAAATACTTTAAAGAAAGAAAAACTACAGCAAGGCACATAATAGTTAAAATACCAAAAATTCAAGACAAGCAAAAAATAATCAGAAAACAAAAAATCAGAAAGCCTATAAAGAAAAACTTTTTAGAATTACCTCAGATTTCTCAGAAGAGATACTCAAGGCAAGAAGACAATGGAGTGAGATATACAAAAAACTCCAAAATAAAAATAATGCCAGCCAAGGATGCTTTATCCTGCAAAACTCTCCTTCATCTACGAGGGAAAAATACGGTTCTCAGACAAACAAAACCTCTAAAAATTCACCATAACTAAACCCTTCCTTCAAGAAATACTACAAGAAAAGTTTAAATGTAAACCAATAGAAGAATGAGCAGAGAGAATGGAACAAAGAAATGAATTGAACCACAAAAAAGAAATGAATAAATTGAAAAGTATAGACTGCCACTTATCAAATATCAATAATCACCCTAAATGTTAATGGACTAAACTCACCAATAAAAACAAATAGAGTAGCAGGATGGATTTAAAAAGAAATCTGACTTTCTGCTTTCCCCAGAAAACATACCTAACTGCTAAAGATAAATACAAATTGAAAGCAAAAGGCTGGAAAACAATCCTACAAGCAAATAAACTCCAAAAGAAAGCAGGTACAGCCATACTTATTTCAGATCAAACAGACTTCAGACTAAAGAAGGTAATAAGAGACAAAGATGGTCACTATATAATGATCAAGGGGAGAGTACACCAGGAAGATATAACACTTATCAATATATATGCACCAAATGAAGGAGCATCAAAATACACCAGACAATTACTAGCATCTCTGAAAAAATGACATTAAAGAAAATACATGTAGTAGGAGACTTCAACAACCCACTCTCACCAAGGGACAGATCAACAAGACAAAAAAAATAAAAAAGATTAACAAGAACACAGTAATCTTAAACAAATGCCTAGACCAAATGGGCCTAATAGACATCTAAAGTGTACTGCATATATACACATATTTTTTTTCAAGGGCACATGGATTGTTCTCCAAGGTCAATCATGTACTGGGCCACAGAACCAGCATCAACAAATTCGCAAGGATTGAAATCATACCAGCAATTTTCTCAAACCATAAAAGCATCAAAGTAGAAATCATTCATGAAAAGAAGGAAAGGAAACCTCACATCTCATGGAGATTGACCTCCTCTTTAATGGAAAACCATTGAATTAACAAGGAAATCAAAGAAGAAATGAAAAACTAAGTTGAGATGAACAGCAAGGAGGATATATCTTTGTCCTTCCAGAACATGTGGGATGCTGCAACAGTAGTAATAAGAGGGAAATGCAGAGCAACACAGTTCCACATCAAGAAACAAGAAAATATCCAAGAAACAGTCTAATCTCACTTCTGAAAGAACTAGAGAAAGAACAACAAAAAATTCCAAAAAGAAAGAAGATAATAGAAATTCAAGAAGAAATAAGTGAAATAGAAACAAAAAAGACAATTCAAAAGATCAATAAAACAAAAAGCTGGTTCTTTGAAAAGATAACAAAATAGATAAACCTCTAGCCAGGCTCACAGTGGGGCATGGTAGCACGCACCTGTAGTTGAAGCACTAGAGGAAAAGGTCTGGGATCACTTGAGTTCACGGATTTGAGACTACCCCGGGCAACATAGTGAGATCTGGGCTCAAAAAAAGCAGCCAGATGCCTGTAATCCTACCTATTTGGGAGGCTGAGGCTGGGTACCACTTGAGTCCATGAAATCCAGACTACCCTGGACAACATAGTGAGACCTAGTCTCAAAAAAAACAAAAAACAACAACAGCAAAAAAAACTCTATCTAGCCCCTAGCCAGGTTCACAATGAAGAGAAGGGAGAAAATGCAAATAAATAGAATCATAAATGAAAAAGGAGAAATTACAACAGACAAAGCAGAAATACAGAAGATAATTAGAGATTATTATGATATCTATATGCAAACAAGTTCAACAACCTTAATGAGATGAACAAATTTCTATTTTATTTTTATTGTAGGGTTCTGTCTATTTCATATAATCCAGAGCAGGTACATCCATGAACACTACGTACAATAATGGTTGACAGGGGTGTAGGGAAGGGAAAAAAGGTAGAATAACTGTTATTGGTATGAGAGTTCTTTGGGGCATGTTAAATTTTTTGGAATAAGACAGTGATGATAGTTGCAGAACTTTTAAAAAATACTAAAAACCCCTGAATTTTATACTAGAAAAGAGCAATTTTATGGTATGCAAATTATATGTTTTAATAAATGGGGGAAATCTCCACCTCTGCTGGAAAATTATGAGACTTCAGTACCATTCATGATAAAAACACACAATAAATGAGGAATAGAAAGATGTGTCCTCAGGGTGATAAAGGATATCTGTGATACTTGCAACAAACATACTAGTACACACTTTCCTCCTAAAATCAAGAAATAGACAAGTACATACATGCTTATCATTCTATTCTCTATTGGAGGTTTTAGTGAGGAAATTAAGCAATAAAAAGAGATCAAAGGACTTCTGGTTGAAAGGAAAAAATAAAATTATTTGTAGAAGACATGATTTCACATATAGAATATCCTAAGGACTTCACAATAAGCTAAGGAAATAGTAATGGACTTAGCAAAGTTGCAGGGCACAGTATGCAAGATGTTTTATATAAAATGCAAACATCAATAAATAATCAAGAAATGAAATTAACAAAAAATTCCACTTAGCATAATATCAAAAAAGATAGAATAAAAGAGCAAAACTTATCCTCTAAAAACTATAAAACATTTGAAAGAAATCAGTGAAGAACTAAATAAGTGGAAAGATACCCCATTTTGTGGATTGGAAGATGTCAAAATGACAATATTCCCTAAAATGTTCTACAGAATTAATGCAATATCTTATAAAGTCTTTCTTTTTTTTTGCAGAAATTCAGTTAAACTTCTATTTTTTCCCCTCAATATTCTTGAAGTGCAGTTTGATATATATTGTGAAATGATTCCCACATTCAAGCTGACATAATCACAACCTCATACAGTTGTGTGAGAGAAAACGCTTAAGTTTTGCTCTTCCAGAAAATGTCAACTATACAGTTTTATTAACTATATTCACCATATACATATATTAACTATATTCACCATATATAGTGAATATAGTTTATATATATATATATATATATATATATAGAGAGAGAGAGAGAGAGAGAGAGAGAGAAAGAACATGCTCATCCTGTAACTGGAAGTTTGTTCTCTTTGACCAATATCAACCCGAGTCATCTGACTAGCAAGCAGAACAAAGGACACCACAGGACCCCCAAATCTGCCTACTATAAATGGGTTCTGCCATCTGCTGCATAAAGACCAAACATGCTCTTAGTATGTAAGGCCTTCAATGCAAAAGAACTTTAATAAAATTAGTGTGCAATAGAGAATTAGTGTACAATAGAAGACAATGTAGCTTACTCAAGAAACCAGTTATTCATTTTTCAATGCAGAGTCCCAGCGGTGCTTGTATCCAAAGGAGTGCTTCACTCTTCACAGAAATCAGGTTCTTGTCACTTGAAGATGTAGAAAATGTTCCAAAGATACATACACATGCATATGACCAAGGGGGTGAGAGAAGCAAGTTTATTTAAGAAAAGGGAAATTAAAAGATCAGAAATAAAAGAGCTAGAAAAGATCCACCTGAGTGGAAAGGCTCAGGAAGAGATAGGGATTGACTACACTGAGATAGACAAAATTTTTAGAAGTATATATCCATCCAAAACTGGATAAAGAAAACTTAGAAAGCCCAAAAAACCAATCTCAAGCAGCAAAATTAAAACAGTAACAAAATCCTCCCCAAAAACAAAAGCCCTGGACAAGATGACTTACAAATGTGCTCTACCAGATGTTCAGAGACAAACTGGTACCTATTTGACAAAATCTCTTTCAAAAATAAAGAAGGAATACTACCAAATATATTCTATGAGTCAACATCACACTAATACCAAAACCAGATAACGGTAACACAAAGAAAGAAAACTATAAGCCAATATCCCTTATGAACACAGATGCAAAAATTCTCAACAAAATCCTAGCAAATAGAATCCAATAATGCATCAAAAAGATAATACACCATGACCAGGTTTACCCCAGGGAAGCAAGGATGGTTCAATACCCAAAAAATCAATTAATGTAATCCAACATAACAACAAAAAGGATACTAAAAACCACATGATTGTGTCAATAAATGTTGAGAAAACATTTGACAAAGTTTAACATCCATCTATGATGAAGGTCCTCAAAATTATGGGAATAGAAGAAATGTACCTTTGTTAGAGGGTATCTACCATTAACATGCAATAATAGCTTTTTTAAAAAAGGAGTTATTTCCCTGTTGCTTTAGAATTGTAAATTTCAAGATTAGAGGTCATAGTTTCCTTTCAAAGGATAGAAGGTGAGGAAGAAGGAAAAACAAACCTTTTGTGATGTAAGATGATGGACAGGACTCCTTCATGAGTCCTGTCTGAGTGGGAAAAGAAGGGAAGAGGATATAAAAAGGACTTAGGAGAAGGAGAAGAAATTCAGCCATTTTTGAAGGAGGATGTGAGCCTGGCCATACGGCCAAGGTGGCCTGGGCCCAGGGTCTAGGGCCTAGGCGGTGACCTCATGGCTTCAGCTTATAAAAACTGAATGTGTGTGCTGAAGGAGTCTAAAAGGTTTGGAGATTTGAACTCTGTGCTGGAGTTTGTCATATCTAATTGACTCAGATGCTTTTGGAGTGTCCGTGAGCTAGGCCTGAGTAAATGGACTTTTTTGATTTCTATATCTTGGAGTTTTCTTACTGCCTAAAGCTGAGAATGCCAAAAGAAAAGAAGACCCTCACATCTTCAACTACATGTTTGAAGAAAACCAGAACACATGAAAGGAGGAAAAGAAGGATGCCCTTCATTTGGAACACGTGCTACTGAACTCAAATTGATTCAGCGTGTGATGAGGTGACCAGACCCAAAGGACAGTTTGGGGACAATGGTGGGGTAATTGGGTTTTCTTATATACCTATATTGTAGTATATATTTAAGTACTTACTTTCTTGTTTAGTAATAACATTGGAGCAAGAGAGGAGGAGGGGGAAGAAGATGGGAGAGGTGAAGAGCATAAAAGATCAGGATAGTTAACAAATGTTAGTGAAGTGGGAAAGCCCTGGGGTAAGAAAAAAAAACACACACATTTACCAGATATCGGAAGAGAACAGTGAGCCAAACAACCATCAACTTAACCAACCAACAAATTGCAGATTTGGGAGAGGGGACATGGAGGGAGGAGGAGGGATCAATTAATGGACAATGGTAACAAATCAATAAAATGAATTAAAAAATAATAATAAAGCCCATGAGTGTGAGGACCAAAAAAAAAAAAAATTTTTTTTTTCCATGCTGCTTTTTATAATTTCTCTGGTGGGAATTTCTTTCCAGTCATTTCAAGAGTGTGTATCTTTATGTCATAGGGCATAATTATTACAGCTGCTTTTACATCTGATAATTCAATGCTGGCATCTTTTATTTTTCTCGAGGAATTGGTCACATTGTCCTGGTTCTTACTAGCTAAGGAATTTTGGATACTGGGTTGTATCAACTCTGGGTATTGTTATAATGTTCTGGGAAATATTTGTTTATTTGTTTGAGCAGGTAATTAACCCATCCAGACTCAGATTGCAAGATCTGTCTCATCACCAGGGAATCGTGCTTCCCATTTCAGTTTCAATTTTGAAGACTTTTCTGTTTCCTTGGATCTATCCTTTGCCTGCCCACTGAGGAAAGGCCCAGGCTTGTGGAATTTTGTACACAGAATCAGAGAATTTCTTAACTCAGGATTTTCACATTCTCCCAGCTCCATGATCTCTAGTCCATAGGAGACTCTTCTAATCATTTTATTCATAAAGTTGGGTTTCTCTCAAAATTTCAGCTGCTCCTGTGACTACCCCTTCAAGCTTCACAAATATTGCCCATCCTTAAAGCCAAGCTGTAAGAGAAAAAAGAAAAAAAATAGAAAAAAATCACCATACAGGTTGCCTTTCGACGTTTTGATCCTCTTTTACAAGCTTTCTGCTTCTATTGAGTTTTTCAAAGTTTTTAGGTATTTGTTTTCCTGTACTAGGTCCAGAGATTTTAATGTCATCAGTAGGAGAAATGGGACTAAATGATTCTACCTCATCATGACTAGCACTAGAAGTTTCTCTGCCTACATCTAGAGAGTTTATCGCCTACCACTCTCCTGTTACTTTTCTCTGTTTTAGTATTTTTAAAAATTGTATCACATTTTTAAAATTAAGGTAACATTGATTTACAACACTGTACATGATTTAGAGGTATAGGTCCACATCTCTTTATGTGCACGTAATAACACCAAGTTCATTGACAAAGCACCCATAATTCTCTACCGTAATTCATTGCTCCTTACCTTCCACCCTCCATTCTGGTCACTTCAAATCTGCAGTCAGCTCTTAAATCTTGTTTTGATTTTCTTTCATCTGTTCCTTTGTGTTCCACTATGAGTGAAATCATTCCATATTTGTCTTTCTCTAACTTACTTGGTATAGCATGTTGCAAATGACAAGACTTCACTTTTTTAATAGCTGAGTAGTAGTCCAGTGTGTGTGTTTACACCTTCTTAAACTATTCATCTGTCTTTGGCATTTGGGTAGTTTCTGTAACTCAGCTATTTAAATAGTGCTGCAATAAACATGAATGCATAAAACTTTTCAATATACTGCTTTTGTGTTCTTTGGATAGATACCAAGTAGTGGAATTGCTGATCATATGACAGATCCATATGTAATATTTTGAAAAACCTCTAAACCATTTTCTGCAAGGACTAGTCACATTCATATCAACACTGTACAGATGTTCCTTTTCCGCCACTGTCTTACCACACCTGTTGTTTCTAATCATTCTCATGAGTTTGAAGTGGTATCTCATTAAGGTCTGATTGGTATTTCCCAGATGGTAAGTGATGCTGATCAGTTTTAATGTGCCTATTGAATACCTGTGTATCTTCTCTGGAGAACTCTACTTAAATCCCATTTTTTAATCAGGGCATTTGTTTTCTTTCAGTTGAGTTGTAAGAGTTCTCTGTAGATCCTGGGTACTAGTCTTTTGGCAGAGGTATGATGAAAATATTTTCTCCTCATCAGGGTATGTTTCATGTTAGTAATAAGTTCTTTTGTGGAACAGGTTTTTATTTTGCTATAGTTTCAATAGTTTAGCTTTGCTTTTGTTTTCCTTGCTGTTGGAGTTGATCCTCAAAGATATCCCTGAAGCCAATAACATGAAGTATTTTGCCTGTTTTCTTCTAGATATTTTGTTGTTTCAGTTCCTATATCCAAGACTTTGCGTATGGTATGAGATAGTATTCTAGTCACATCTTTTCCATGTGGCGGTCTGGTTTTCCCAGCACTATTGTTGAAGAAACTCTCTTCACTGTTTTCTCTTGACACCTTTGTTATAAATTAGCTGTCTCGCCGGGCACGGTGGCTCGTGCTTGTAAGCTTCAGCCTATGAAGCGGCAGGGTCTAGGGATCGCGGTTCGAGTTCCGCCTGGGGCCCGTAGCGAGACCTAGTTCCAAAAAAAAAATAGCTGGGCGTGGTGGTGCGCGCCTGTAATCCCAGCTACCTGGGAAGCTGAGGCTGGGGATTGCTTGAGTCTGTGGTACCCCGGGCAACGAGAGCCTGTGGTTCCACGGGCAAAAAAGGAAATCAGTACAATGAAGTACAAAATTAATCAGTACAATGAAGTATAAAACACAAAAATGTGGTTCCTATCTGCATACAATTAGCTATAAGAAAATGAATCAAGAAAGCAATGCCATTTACAATCTCATGAAAAATAATTAAATACCTAGGAGTGAACCTGACAAAGGAGGTGAAAGACCTGTACAACAAGAACACTGGCATATTCAAATAAAGACTATAGAAAGAACTGGATAATCCCTGCTCATGGATTTGAAGAATTAATGTTACGAATGGTTGGTTTTCCTAAAACAATATACGGGTTCATTGTAATCCCTATCAAAGTCTCAATGGCATTCCAAAGATATAAACAGTACCAAAATGTATCAGGGTTACAAAAGACCCTGAGTAGACATAGTCATTTTGGGGGGAAAAAGAAGAGAATGGAAGAGGTATTACACTCTGACTGCCTGTCTCCTCTTACAGTTTTCTAAAATGGCCATGCTTTTTAAAACTGCATTTGCTCTTCTCTCTGTAAAATGTATCCCCATTCTAAGATGTAAACTCGCTGACTTTTTCACTACTGTAGTTTCACCTGGACACAATAAGCATAAACACATATTAGATGACTGGTTGAACTGCCTAAACTGTCTGGGTTATTAGCTAAAGCAAAAATAAAGTACCACACATTTATCAATAGATTTAATATCAAACTAGTAAATAAAAGAGCTATTATTCGAAGTCTTTATATAAAGTATGTGCCAACATCTGTTAAGGGCTTTGAAAGACATGGAGAGATGCTTATTTTCTTTTTGATGGCTTGAACAGTTATTAAATATTTGTTAGCATTTTACAGGTTGATTACACTAATTTTTCTCCTGATAGTAATAAAGAAAATTGGCATGATCATTACTCCATTACTGGTTTAAGTTTTTGCTTTCTGTGTAAAACAAATGGCATTTTTATCATTATTATTATTCCTTGCTAGAATATAAGCATCACAAGGGTAAGGATATTAGTATTACCCATTTAGATGGCACGTTAAAGCATTTAAATAGTGCCTGACTCGTCAGATTGCTCTATTAACTTGCAATTTAGCTTCTTATTGCATCATCTTGTTTAAAGATGAGATTTTCCATTTTTTTAACTCCCTTTGTTGTTCAAGACACCCTTCCATGATTCTTCTAAATCACTAATATGATTATACTACAGCAAATGTCCCAGAATGTAAATTCTCTTTCTTGCTTATGTGATTGTCTACATATTTAGCATAAGGAATGGAAGAATTTGATGGACTTCTACTCCATCTGGTCATTTAAGACCCAGACTGATAGACCTGCACAATCTGGAACATTTCAAGTCCTCTTGTCACTGCAGCAAGGAAAGAGGCAGAAAAATTTTACAAGGGATTTTATTTTAATGTCTTTTCTTGAAATTATTATATAATTTTCACGATTTATTTGGAATATAATGGTTACAACAGCCCATTAGGAGAGACTATGGAATGCTTGGTCATTATTGTCTTACCTGTACATTTTATAGCACATTATACAATTTGTAATTATTTTAATGAACTATTTCCTTTATTGAAGTAAAAATATCTCAAAGTGGGTCAGTTTTGACCACTGGTATATTTCAATCTATTATAGTAGCAGGAACTTAACGTTTGTTGAATAAAAAGTTTAAAACCAAAAATTTTAAATCATAAATTTTTTTAATTTTTAAAGAAAAAATACTCTCCATAGGAAAGCATTTTTATTTTTAAGGTCCATCAGTAGCCAAATAGAACTTGACACAAATACTTCCAAAATTAACTTTGGTTAAATGTACAACTTTGAAAATAACACACAAACACACAAATTAATATGCTACTAACAAATTCATTAATATACAAGATTCACTACGGTAGGTCAAAGCTCATCCAGGCTTAACATTATTTTCATTACAATGAACTGTGACACTCTAGTGAGAACTGTTTGCTTTGATCAAACTATTTAATTTCTAACATTTGAGTCCAGCACTCTGCGCGCGCATGCGCGCGCGCGCGCACACACACACACACACACACACACACACACAACCTGCCTGTTCAAGATTTGATGTTTTTTAAAAATAGAAATTTAAAGAGCATTTGTAAATGCGGGATATCATTTGGACAGAAAATCCTAAATGTGTACATAAAAAAGTCAGTAACTGATATGCTATAAAAAGCCACACCTAAATATTCTGAGAATTTCACTGCAGTAAAGATTTGATGAATTGAGTCACTCGAGTCATGACTACAAACCTTGTTCCATTCCATACAAATAAAATCTCTTAACCATTTAAAGGACAGATGGGAATCTACATGCACAAAGATATAAATTATTTTTCATTAAAAGATGAAAAACATAAATGCTTATTCAACAATTTAAAAATACGCTTTATTTTAAAATGTGATAATGTTCAAAGATGGCAGTTGATTTACTTATATATGTAAAAATATTATTAAAATATCAATATAATTTTATAAGTTATGTACTGCTCCTCAGCTAAATTTTCAATAAAATTCTCAAATGTTCAAAAAATAATTTTGCATGTCGTAAAACCAACATTATACCAAACATTAAATTACAGAGCCAAAGGTAAACCATTTGTGAAATATTGATTTTGGTGTAATAGAAGTCCATGAGCACAAAGATTGAAAGAAAACTAAGTGATAAGTTCTTCTGTCTTCTTTTTCTTTGCAGGAATCTAACTTGAGCAATTGTTTGGGAACTATTAGAACTGCAAAGCTCATCCTTTCTTTCCAACCTATAAGGGAAATAAAAGGTGATGACATTAACTACTAAAACAGTGTTTCTAATCTATTTAATACATATTTCCAAATGCAAATGTTTAAAATGGTTTTTGAAGTACCTACAATGTTAACCTTGTCTGTGCTAAATAAACTAGACATACACCATCCTGATGCCAACAATATTTAAATATTCCTGATTAACCCACTAAATTGGAAAGGGTGATTCTCAGTAACTGCATACCTCTGTAACATTAGAAACAAATTACTGTTCATTTTCTGATACACGTTAATATACCATAAATCCATGACAAAAGCTTAATGGCTTTGAGAGTACACACATTTTAAATATGTACAGGAAAAAGATACTGTATAGACACAAAGTATTGAAAAGGTTATTTCCCCAGGTGGTGAAATTATTAAATGATCTTGTCTTGGATATTTTCAAAATAGCTAATTTAAGAATTGAAATAACTTACTACCAACGAAACTATTTTGTTCTTTTCTTTCTTCCCATTGTTTATAGCTGTCAACCAGGACAAATTTGTCAAAGTAGTTATTTACATTCAGACATACTTGTAGAAGAACAATCTCTTGAAATATAAAAACTAGCATGATCATGGCCTAGATTAGCTCTAAAATTGAAAACAGTTGATAAGCAATCGAATCATTAGCTTTCCTGTAGCTACAGAATTATCTGGGAAAATCAGCCTCCTCCATCTCATCTTTAAAAAAATTTTCTCCTGTCGCTTTGCTCGTTTTTAATGTACTGGTTTTATACCAGTTAGGTAAGACTAAGTACTTTTTGCTTCCATTTATAAACTCATCTCTTAGCATTGCTTATCTAAAGTTACATGTATGCTATTTAAGACTAAGGTTTAGATATGTAATTATCTGTTAAGAATAAAAAGTTTTATACTAGAAGCAAATTAACTAGATTTAAGGGTCTTGATTTTTTTGTGAGCCTTTGGAAGCCTGCATGTTCAACACTGGTGATTTTTAAATTCTCAATGGAAATGGTGATGGCATTCAGTTGAACAAATAGTTCAAATTACAGTGTAATGTACACATGAAGGGAAAAAAATGCCAGTAATTGCTATTTTTCAGCCATCTGATTCTTACAAATCAGAATTTAAGACTCCAGTAGAGATTTCTATTATGCTTATAGATATACCTTTTAAAAATGTGTAATTACACACTTTTTGTCTTTGTTAGTACGCATTATTGACATTTACTTTTAATGCCACATGGAAAATGTAAACTTGAAATAAGATTAAATACCACTGTTAAATGGTCTCATTTATTTTAAAAGCATTTGTACAAAGCTACACTCTCACTACCTTATTATACTTTGTTGAAAGAATATGCCTTAGTCTTTAAGCTTTAAAAATTAGACACAAAATTAAATTCAAATAGTCTTTTAGACTACAGTATCAATTTTATATAGCTGACTGCAGAATATAGAATACATAGAGTGGAAAAGTCACAAATTTAAATATCAAATCCATTCTGGGGAACTATTTTCAGATATATAGCTTATTTAAAATTTATGCACAATTTTTCAAGAATCACAGACTTTTTTTCAGAATCAGAATTTCGTTTTATGTGCTTGAGACAATTGTCGACTAAGGTCCTAAAAGTCGCCTCTCTTAAACACGAGTAGTGACTGATACTCTATTACCAAGCTGACATAACCCGTTCTTATAATTGTATGCTTTGCAAGACAAAAATAAACCTTATAGAAAACTTTTAATCACATTTGGCTGCCCATTTTTTAAAATTTCAATGAATTTAAACAATTTAAATGATATTCTCATTTAATAAAACACCCACACAATGACAAGAATGAGACTTTAATCAGTTTTAAGTGGAGTTTATAACACTAAGAGATAAAGGGTTGTTAACAAACACAATAACAAATGGACATCTGATTGGTATGAGGCATTATCCTGTACACATATTTTTTTGTGTATCCTCAGTGCATAGCATTTACACACAGAGCCACTGCTGCACAGCACAATAGTATCTGAAGAGGCTGAATCAGAGTAAGGCTGTTTAACAGACTGAAATTTTTTAGTATATATATTCTATATGAAACAGATTGAACTTTTGAACTGGCAGGGTAGAAGGCAACTCTGCCAAACACTGCAGTGAAAACCCCACTTTAGTGCACAGTTCCACCCCTTCCATCTGCATGCATGACACATTAACAGTATTTAAAGGTAAACGAGGCACTTTGTGGCAACCACAGCCATCGTTATGAACATATTGCACAAATTTTCTAAAACTAAACATGTAACTGGTACCCTACTTTTATTTTTTAAAGCTGAAACATTTGATGCTGCCGGTAAACTCCACTTAAGTTTATAACCTGTGCCACAGCAAAGAATGGTGGTGCTATTTATTCAACTACCCTTTAATAATTATGGCAAAAAACGTTCAAGAGGAGCTACATAGGACTTGGGATGGTACAGGGCCCAATTGTAAGCTTTCTCAAAAGTGATGCCTTCAAGTAACTTCGGACATGTAAGCGGCTGCACATCCAAAAAGTCTAAGAAAACATTCCAGAAACTCAAAGAGATTACCTACAGAATGCATTTCAGGCTAATTATGAATACTGTCATAAATAAAGTTTAATTAGGACTTGAAAACCTTTCAGTCATAGCAATTCTTGTCAAATTCTATGGGGATGGTAACTGAAATAAAGTAGTAGTAGTATGTATAATATATATTTATATATATATAATATATATATAATGCCATTTTTCCATTTCCAATGACTACACCATAAAATGTAAGCAAGGCTTCTCAAAAACATTGAAACATTCAAAATCAAAACCCTCATTCAGACCTTCACATTCCAAAGGAAAAATAACAGTGCAAAAGCCAATTATAATGTCATTACTTATGACCTGGCCCTCCATGTTATATACTGGAATACAAGATTGTTCTTTTTTTTTTTTTTTTTCAATATACTGTGCCCAAAACTATAACAAATAACAGTATTAATAATTATCTTCAAAAGTGATTCTCATTTTAGTCAACAATTTCCAGGTTTTATGAAAGATGGTGGCATATAAATTTCAATGATGACATCTTAGGAATAGTTGTCTAACTTTACCAATTTAACTTACGAGCAATCAATTTTCTATATATCAATGTCTATAAATGTGTAAATCCTAAGAGCTTTGTTAAAATTTAAAAAACTTTGTTAAATGAAACTGATGAGGTATGGAAAAACAAGTCAACTTTATTTACTAAGAATATTTTAGATGAAGTTCTGCCTAATCTATTTACCATCAAACTCTATAAATTCTGCTCTAATGTGTCCTATGCAATCTGTACTTGTAAATTAACTAGGTCAGACCACAGCTAGTGAACAATTCCAGCACCAATAAGTTATTGAAAATGAGATTTTACACTATTATGAAAGAAATTGGTTATTCAAATGTTTCAAGGTCAAGATATAATTTGAAAGACACCAAATTCTGGGGGGGGGGAATTATTTTTAATAGTATTTTCACATTAGTTTTATAATAGTTATACTCTGCTAAAAACTGTATGCAGTCTGGGCATATCAAATATATATTTAAGAAGTGAAATTGAAGCCCTAGCTCTAACTCTAGCACTATGAAGAAATGATTCAACACTGCACATTTAAAAAATGTTTCCATAGCAAATTAATAAAGCATTATGTGGGACAACTCATGAAAATGGAAATGCTTTATTAGCTGTGCAGTGTTGAAAATTTACTGCAACTCTAATTTCCTTTTTAACACAAATAATGTCCTTTTAAATATAAACATTATATGTATTCAGCATTCAAGTAAAATTCCCTAACAGTTAATGACATTTAAAAAATGTGCAAAACTGCAAAACTCATTGTAATAGAATGTGTAAGGTCAAAAGGGTGGAAAGGCTGACAGCTATTGGATTGAATAAGTGCATCATAAATCTTTAAAGGAAAAAAAAATTGCTTACTGTAGAATCTCAAATTGAAATTTCCTGTGCAGCATTACAAAATATTTTATATTTAATGAGAAAAAAAAAAGCTTGCAGGCAGCACATGAAGCATCCACAGCAGGTATATGATTGAAAACTAATAAAATAAGTGTAAGTTGTTGACTGATATAGGTACTAATAGCATCTGACTTTTAGCACTGGCCTTGATTACACAGGAGATGGAGCAGTCATTACAACTGAAAACATATTTAATAAATCATTGTCAATTTATATAACATTTCAAGCCCATTCTTGGTTGATAGCCTCCACATTTATATGGTTAAGTCATTGTTGCTGTGTTTCTTATCTATGACCACATTATTCTTATATCCCTTCATTTGTGTATTTTTAAGATGTTGTAAAAGGTTCATTCCTATACCCCATTACAGATTCACTCCCTCTAGCTGCCTTTTCTAGCACCAATATGCTTTAAAAAAATAAAATGCACAAACAACAAGCAGTGACAGCGGCCAATTCCTCAAAAGTCCAGATTAGTAACTGTAGCATGCTAAAGAAAGGTGCATGTAAAAAGCTGGAGATGGTATATGGTCCAGAGTCCAGCATAAAATAAATTCCTTTCTGAGCATTCCCCTCCATTCCCCTAACCCAAATACATGCATTAGAAAGTAGCAAAACCCTTTAGAATCTCCTCTTAGCCAACTGCAAACTTATCTGTTGCCACAAGTGCAAAGGGGGTAGGATGTGAACCTGTGTATGACAAAGCTCTTTAGCCACTTCAGTTGGTGACAGAACACAAAATGAGAAATTCCTACATATACACACCAGTCTGTCTCCACTTTTTATAAAACTGAAATAAAATTGGAAAGTGCCATCTTTATTTATCCTAATTGAATTTTAAATGTCCTTTTGACACAAAAAGGTATATACATGACACAGCTACACAACCTTTTTTCAACTGGACAACAAGTGTCAAAACCCTGTGGATGTATAGGGTAAAACAAGATTGGTCAGGAGAAGAGAATTGTTCCTATAACTGGTAATCTGACACAATGTCCTATTGCCATTTTAAAAAAAAAAAAAAAAAAAAAAAGGTCCATTTTCAGTTTATTCAAGTTTGTTTGTGTTTTATCCCTCTTGATAAAAAAAAAAAATCAGACTTTTGTAATTTGTGTATGCTGATCTTCATCAAAAGGTTCATTCTCTGGATCAGAGTCAGTGGTGTCAGAGTATCTATAATGATCAGGTTCATTGTCACTAACATCCGGTGTTACAGAAGTTGAACTGCTAGCCTCTGGATTTGATGGCTCCTCTACTGTTTTTGTGAAGTACAGCTTCACCTAAAGAAAGAAGAGAAAGTTTAAATGGAAAATCTACAAATTGACTAATCAAATAATTTGGTAAAAATATTTTTTTAACAAATTCATTTTTAAGTACTATGACAAACATGATCTTTAAAAGCCTTTTAAATGACTCTCAAGATTGCCTACAATTTCTTGTTATAAACTAAAAAGTTAAACTGATGGTAATATACTATTTCCCCCCCTTTTTAAAGTTTATTTTTTACTGAAGTAAAACATTGCATTTAATATTGTATGTTTAAGGTTAACAGTGAATATCAACCTATATATAATATATTATGTTCATCATTAATTCTGCACTGCACTATAATTTACCTATCTAACTTTTCCCTTCCCTTCTAGTAACCACTAATTGGTATTAAAGATCAAACAACATACCATTTTTAATTAAGTAGAACCTGAAAGTATTAATTAATTCTACAAAGTAATGGGCTGATCTGAATTTTATCAATTGCTCAGATATCATTTTCAATAATGAAATTCAATTTATCAAATAGCTCCAAAAGAATGTTTCACTTACTATATGAAATTCAATCTATTTTCTGATACAAAAAATACTATATAAATACTACATGAAATACTGATCAACAATGATGCTTTGGATCTCATTAGCACTAAAAATTTCATCTAAAAGGAGGAAAGAAAGGAACATTACCTTCAGAGGTGTATGTGAAATAATTGTCAAAGCAAGCATTTCAATTTTTAAGGAAAGAAAGCTAAGGCCCAAAAAGACTAGGGAACTTGCTAAAGGTGACATATCTAGTAGATTTTGGAAGTGGGAGTCCAATTAGATCTGACATTAAACCCTGTGCCCATTCTACCTACAGTCCCCTCCTGCATTAATTATCCAAATATCAGTATTAATACTTCCCATATTCAACATTTATTCATCTGTAAATCCTTTCAATTCTGCCTTCAAAAATACCATATATATCAATTTGACAGATTCTCACCACTTCTCTAGTGCCACTACTCTAGTCCAAAAAAAAAGCACTTATCTCCTCTAAACTGAACCACAATAACAGAATAACTAATGTGTCAGTTTCCATTCTTGTACCCACTCCCCACTTTCTTTTCCAGTTTACAGTTTAAAGAAGTAGAGTAAACTCGTATACAAAATTTAGATTGTGTCTTTCCTCTGCTAAAAATATCCAAACCTCACATTCAGATGGTATGTTTTAGAAAAATGATTTATTTAATCACACTTCAAATACACGAAGCTCATTCCTGGGCATTGATTTTTGAATATGCTGTTAACTCTTTTCCCAGATATTTGATTATATCACTCATTTCATTTATGATTCTCACTAAATGTCACCCACTTGGAGAAGCCTTCTATAACTATACAATTATAACACACCAAGATCATTCTCTACTTCACTTCTTTTTTTCCTTTCTCAGAGCATTACCATGATATGTTTACTGCTAACCAAAAGCTTTACTGTAGTCACAAATATAAAACCCCTTATAATATTAACATAGAAAATAATAAAATTAGAGAAAGTCATATTTTAAAAGTTAATGACTAAGAAAAATGGAGACAAAAAAATAAATGGAATCCTATGGATTCTAAGATACTTAAAAGAATTTTAAGATTTAAAAGCACTTAATACTGGTTCTATCTTCACTTAAGACATGTAGTCTGCCCCCTCCCCCCTTCTACAAAACTACTACTGGCAATATTCTTCTAAGCTATGATGTGTTACATGTTTTAAAAACTGAATGAAGCCCCCCAAAAAGTAAGAGATATTTAAAAGAGAGAAAGAACAGTGTATAGTGAAAAGTAGGGGGAGTGAGGGTGTAGAGGGGAGATCAAGTAGAATTAAAAATACAAAAGAAGATTTAAAAAAAAAATTGAGCAGGTAGCTGCACCCTGCAGCTGCCTGTACACCCCAGGATCAGTGCTACCAGCAGGAGGCAAAGGTGGTGAGAAACTCCAGGCATGACCTTGGCCCTACCCAGCAGCAGGCAGTTGCACATTGCAGCCATCTGCCAGCCCAGGGAACCATGCTGCCATCCACCAAGCTCCCACCCCAGGGTAGGTGAAGGCTGCATCTGTGCAGTCATCTAGGCCCCACCCCCATGCCAGGAGATGCCAGAGCACCCCTTCTGTTTCAGTCTTACTCTACTTAGTCCTCAGGAAGAGTAAGAAGAGCACAAATAATGCAAATACCAACACAGAATGGATGACGGACCAGATAAAGGTCCTGCCCACACATCTGAGCAGGACATAAGAGAAGGGGTAGCAAGAGAGTCGGTGCATACAGTACTGGAAAAACAACTACAGTGATGACCTATCATAGAATCATACCTATGTGTTCACCAAGAGTGGATGAGTCAAAAATCCCGTTTCCAATATACCATCTAAGAGAGCAAGGAGCCTCTCCCCACTGTACAGGAGAGGAAAGCCACAGAGTTAGGACATCGGCCTCACAGCAAAGCTGCAAACTGAGGGAGAGGAAAGGATCTCCAACATCCATGGCCTGTCACCACCGCAAAATGTCTTTATCAACAACACCGGGGGCAAGGCCCCTAAGCCAGAGACCAGAACTATAAGGTGAAGCAGCAGCAAAATG
The DNA here is from genome assembly GCA_004024945.1 of Uropsilus gracilis. Classification (NCBI taxonomy): domain Eukaryota; kingdom Metazoa; phylum Chordata; class Mammalia; order Eulipotyphla; family Talpidae; genus Uropsilus; species Uropsilus gracilis. The sequence goes on from PVHY01001996.1 coordinate 69,259, forward strand.
ACACAGAGAATGGATTGAAGAAGACACTGACAGACCTCAAATGAGCACAGACTGGCTGTCCAATGCAAAGTTAAGGCTGAAAATCTATCAGCAAGGTTTGCTGTGTCCCAAGAACACAGTCTCTCACTCAGTGAAAGGAGACTGCCATAGGAAAGGAAGCAATAACAAGAAAGGTGTCTGAGTGAACAGAGGAGATGTCAGGGGAATGTGGAGGCATTCCAACAACCATTTACCATCATTGTAAGAAACTTAAAGAATAAAAAAAAAAAATTTTTTTTTTAAATAGGATTGTTTAACAAGTCAGATCTTTTTACTGGAAATTTTCATCATTTTTAAAAATTAAAATAGAAATACATACTCAGATAAAGATAAAAGTAAAACAAACTAAGTAATTCAAACTATATTAATAGAAAGGAGACAGAGTTTTAAAAGGAAATAACAGAGAGGATGGTCAGAAAAGGCCTCTCAGAGCAGATGAGACTGAAGTAAAAGAAAGAATACGAGGAGGATAGCCACATGAAGAGGTATAGAGAGAAGAGAAAAATGGGAAAGACTAGAGACAGAAAACATAGCAACTTGAAGAACTGAAGAAGACTACAGACCAATCTCAGAGAGGGAAGGGAAGGGAACACGGGCTAGAGATGAGCTAAATTATGAAGATCCTTGTAGTTCATATCAGAAAAGCCACAGTTTCTCAAAAATGAAAAGAGGAGCAACACAATCAGATCCATTTTTAAGAGCTCTCTGCAAGGCTGGGGATAAACTGGAGACAAGACTAGAGCAGTGAAAAAATTCCATATGAATTATTCTTGAAAGGTTGAGTTCCCTTCCACTTTTTTCTCTCCCATTATTATTTCATATTCACTTAATCCTTCCCAACCTCTAACCCAAATTTCATCAAACCACAACAACAAAAAAATAGGATAGCAAAAACACAGCTGTTTTTGGACTCTTTGTATTCTGAATTCCATTAGAAACTTTTAGGTTACTGCTACACAAAAACTCCTACCAAATGATATTTAATTTAACTTTAGTAAAGCAAGTCTATCACTAGCTATACAGTCGGAATAAAACAAACACCACAATTCCTCAAAGCATTTTAAACTGACCTTAAAATTTGGAGAAAAGTATCGGTTGGCCTTGTCTTTATTTGCTTTGTCAAGATCATTTTTTGTTAAAGTGAGTACTAGGTATTCTTTGTCATTATCTGCACGCTCTATACTGCAAATACTATCAATTTCTTGATCACATAGACTTCCATTTTCTACTTTTTCTGAGGTTTCCTCTGGTCCTGGTATGAAGAATGTATTTACCCAAAAGTGAAACATTTTGTCCTAAAAAAAAAAAAAAATTAAAAAAAGAAATTATAGATATTTAAAAACTTTTGTAAAAGAAAACTTCACCTACCTTTAACATTTTTGCCCTTAAGAAGAGACTATGTTGTTGTGCATCGATATTTTGAACAAAGATTCACACAAAGACTAGCAAGTCTGAGTTCTCTGCTGTATGTCATTCACATGATTTTTCTTTTATTCAAATTTTACACCAAAAAAGAAATTCCACAGTTCTAAACCAGTGTTTTTGTTTTAAAATCATAATTAAAATATCCCCTAATATCCCCTAATCTCAAATTAGCTTAAGAAAAAACTTGTGTTTATATGTTTCAAAAATTTAGAAATAGATTTAATTTTCTCCATTTCAACAAGCTATTGATTACAAAATTTACTTTAACAAAAGATCAACTTCCTTTTGAAAGGTCAGCTTCCTGATGGAGCAAGAGATAGACATATTTTTACTTCTACAGCAATACAAACATTATGTAGTGCCAGTTTCTTACATGATAATGGATGTTTGAAAACGTTCATAATAAATACATGGGTGGGCAGCTCTGACCTTTCTTATAATATGCCTATTTTTAAAAGTCTTACTAATAATGAGGTCTTGTTAATCAAAAGCAGGTATCAGTTCATAATTTTAAACCTTACCTGACCAACATAGAAAATGTTCTTTCTTCTCTTAGTTACTGGAATTTAGACTTTTTAGATTATTTAACAATTAATGATGTACACAGTCTTGTGACATCTTATCTGGCACCTTAAATTGCCATTTAAATCTTTTATTCTAATTTACCTTTAAGCTTTGCTTTCTTCTAAGTGAGATGGCAAGATCCTTATGTTTTAAATTTCCTTGTACCTTTTAAACAGTACCTAGAAAAGCACTCATATATAAAGCTTTTGAAATTATTTGTGAATTTTAATTACATTAGCAACATGGTTGACCTAGTAACTATACACCTCTATTAGAATCAGAAGAAAATAAGCTAGGAATACTTAAATTTCTGAAACCATGGATAACATTTATGTATTGATTGTATTATAACTGCTTTTGTTAAAATCACAGCAAAGACTAAGTATTAAAGAATATATTCCTAAAGGCACAAGGAAATAGTGATGCAGGTACCTATTTTCAAATGTAAAATAAAATATTTTATGTGCACCTATCTTGTTATGACTAGGAAAAACCACATTTGTACTTAAACTTTAAAACATTTGCTAACCCTTCTTGAATTATTAAAAAATAATTTTTCAATAATGCTGACATATATTTAACTTAGTTATACAGGATTAGTAAGAAGTAAACTTAGGCTTTAAAAAAATTGCTTTAATATTTTGTGATTTTCCAGGTACTGTATTCTGGATAAAGAAATTTTATTTCTTTTGATAAGTTAGAGTTTTGTTTTTTTGTAAATGAAACTTTTTTTTAAAGCTAAAAATTGGGAAAACAAAATTAATCTCATCAGAATGTCCAAAGATTGTCAATATGTCATCTAGTACATTTAACAAAGTAGTACAAATATATAAAGTTAAAAATTTTGTTACCACCTAAAAGTATTGGTTAGTAGGTACAACTCAAATGTCCTCCTCACTTAATATTTGACCCAAGATAGCTTCTTTAAAATGAGCTCTTGAATTCTCTAAATACAGTGCAGTCAGAAGTAAGTGAACTTTCTAAACCTGAATATTTAAAATATATGACATTTTTCCAGTCTTTATAGCTTCCTCTTCAAACCTATTTCTCTAGCTTTTTTATTATTTACTTATTTCTTTAGCTAAAACATTTCTTTAGCTAAAAATCTAAACACAGTAAATTAAGGAAGTAAAATGTAAAATACTTAGGCCAAAACATAAACCCAAAATAGAGGAAAAAGTGATCTGACTCATTAACACGTTCACAGAAAATTATTACTTATATATACAGACAAATTTTTTTTCAACTCATGGTCCTAAGCTATCTTCTTCCACATTAATTATCCTTTCTAAGCAGATTTTAATCAATTGAATGAGTTATATATGTAATTTATAGTATTTTCACAAAATCTCCTTCATAATCCAAGCTAAGGAAAATGCATTTCAAATCATAAAACCATAGTCTTTTACTTCTAATATTTAACTTTATAATGGTTCATCAATGCCACAGAGAGCAAAGTATAGCAAGTCAAATACAAAACCAATTATAATTCACTAGATGTTAGTTATAAAGTAATACATATCTTTTAATCTCTACTTAAAGAATGATGCCTGCCTAACCAAAGGCTTTAAGCAAAAGATCTGAGATTATTCTTCAAGGCATGGCAATTTGGATATTTTTCCCAATAAAAGCAAAGTGCAAACCTTTTTTAGCATCTTGTTCTGTTTGTGGAAGAACTCTACTTTGATGTCACCACACACTGGCAAAGGCTGAGGAAATTCAAAGTACATGAACTTGTCTTCCCGTCGTGTGGGTCCTGAATTGGAGGAATATATCTTCACCTTTAGCTGGCAGACCACAAATTGGGGATCTGCATGGTTAAATACATACTAGTATCATTTTACATGAAATGCCTCTGTCAAACTGTCAAAAACGATTTTAATGATTAACATTAGCAATACACAGAAAACAGTAATTCTGCTTCTGTTTTCTGGATATAAAATAAATAAAATGTTAAGGATAAATGGGAGAAAAAAATATATATATAACCAATATACTGTGTGCCATAATCTTAACCTCTAATACTGTCTGTAGTATTAGAATGCTATAATACTGGCAGAGACAATTCTACTTCATAAATTATAAACTCCAATGTTAGACTTCTAGCAGAATAACATCATCAAATTGCTAACATTAAAATTAACCAAAAATCCCAGTACAGCAATACACTGCTTAACAATAGGGATATTTTGGGAAATATAACATTAGACAATTTTGTTGTTAGGTGAATGTCATAGAATGTACTTACATAAACCTAGATGGAATAGCCCACAACACACCTAGGAGATTTTATGTACTTGGGGCCATGATGAACAAATCAAACACAAAGAAAAATTATGCTATCAAGAGAAACAGTAGACAATCTGAGATATGTGAGACTGCCACTAGAACAAAACACCAGGCAATAGGTATTTTGGGACCATCACTGAATATGCAGTCCAATGTTGACCAAAATGGCAGGTTTATGACACATGACTACATACGATACCTTAAGAATTAAAAAGTTAAAGTATGTTTTGGCACATTTTATGGACTACATTTAAAACAGATATTTTAAAGGTTCTATCATGAAACAAAACACAAATTATATACCCACAAGAGAAAGTATAATTTATAATTAAGTTATAATAAATTATATGAACATAACCCGCAATATTTGTAAATTCACATTTTAGTATAAAAGGCATCATGAAAAACATGAAGAAATGAGGTGCCTGTGAAAAACTGTAGTACTTTTGACCTCCCTCCAAAACAATTTTAACAACTATTTTAAGCTTTGACTCACATATCTTTTAAAAATGGTTATGATAGGATTTCTCAGAAGCCCATCACTGCTTTACAATGCCAATTCAAACTCTAAGTGTAAAAAGGGAAGAATTATATTTTATTTTAAAAATCTATTCCTAAATACACTCATACTTTATATTAACTATAGAAATTAGGGACATAAACTGTTAAGATGCTATGGCTTTGAAAATTTTAAGTTACCTGAATAATGTGTACATTTGTAGCATGAGAAACAGTTAAAAAGTAAGTGTTTCCTAAAAAGATAGAGATTAACCTTAGAGGTAAGGGATATGAGTCTTGAAGGAAGAAGCGTACCAAGACAACCAAGAAAATAAAAACATAAGTTTGCATAAAGTGCTTAAGAAATATATTTTTAAGTCATAAAATCCTTAGCACCAAAAGATCATACTTAACAATGGAGGAAAAAGCACCACATTATCAATGTGACAAAAAACAAAAAAAAAATGAAAACAAGGTCAAAACGTTCTTCACGCAAATGAATTTCCAGTTTAATAAATACCTACTGACTCTATGCCGTAGCTAAAGCAGTATCAGCAATAACATGATAAATAATAGGTGTGATGTAGGATTATTCTAATACAGTTTTGTGAGACATTTATGAGAAAAAGGCACTCCAAAAATAAGGAAACATTGTACTAACAATCTGTCAATAAATTTCATTTACTTGACTAGGATTCAAAGTATAATGAAACACCTGACAGGACTTTAGGTGGTACTGAACATTTTACTAGGTAGTCTAGCATGTAGAAACAAAAAAAGACATATTTCAAAGTTGTGATAAAAATCAGTCAGGATAAAAAAATGCCTTGTAATTTTATTAACTCAAACTACCAATTCAGAATCTGATAAGACTGATTTTGGAATTTTAAAAAGCAAATGAACTGTTTAAGCCATATTCTAATTAAACTACATCAAAATGTGTATCTTCAAAAATTTCAGACTATAAACAACTCATAAGCTAATTACAAATCAGTGTTATTCAGAATCCTACCCAGAAACTAGAGTTCTAATTAGCATGAAAGATTTTGTTCAATCACTAAAGAAAATAATTATTTCTAATATGAATTTCACATTTTAGATAGTTGAAAATTAACATTTGAAGCCCAACCCACCATCAGTATGGTTCTGTTTACTTATAAGACAATTATGATTAGTTTTGATATGATTATGTTCTAAAACAATGACAAGATCAATCCATACATACCTAGCAAATAAAATTTACCTAATAAATAAAATTCAGATTACATTTTCTTGGCTATGCCTCTTGATAGAGTTTTGAGAGCAAATTCACACAATCATCTTTTATCAACATTTTTAATATAGTATTATTAGATCTATATAGTATATATAGCAGGTAATACAAACTGTATTATATAACATATATTGGATATAGACTCCCCTTAATTACAAATATTAATGCAAGAATCAAATGAAAAGAGTTATTAACCTCTGAGGATTTTGCAGTCGTCACCACCAATTTTGTTTTCTTCATTGATTTCTCTTTCAACCCAACTGCTCTCATAAGAAATTCTTCACTCTGTGCTTTCTCTGAGCTTACCTAACCATATACCGTATTTGCATGAAAGTCTTACCTGCTATCTCTTTTTCTTTCCAGCTGCTTCACAAAATATTAGCTATAACTTGTACCTTAGAGAGCATGTTTAAGTAATCACTGGATTCTTCATGAGTGGCTCACTATTTAAGCCAATCTAAACTGTATGTGTTCTCAAATTTCAATAAAGTTGGACTTCCCTTCATGAAACAATTTAGCAACTCTCTTAAGCTTTTTCTCTTCCTGACTATAGTAATTATCATTTATACATACAAATAACCTATGATCTAATAATATTAGTTATAATACAGCTTCACTACATAGATTAATACATCACAGTGCACAGACAACTAGAAAATTAGTAAAGATTAGAAAGGTTTCAGCAGTCAACAGTTTTGGAAGTTTCAATGTAATAATGAGGAAAAAACCACTTAAATATAGATAGGCATTACAGAACTGATAGGAAACTTTTGCTAGAGAGGACAATGTAGAAAAAAATATATTAGATATAACATTATTGAACCAAGTTTTCTCTCTACCTTATTGATTCCCCAAAATTTTATACCTTTCCTTCTTAAGCAAGTATCTATACTACAGCAAAAACATTTTTTCTTCCTTCTTTCCCTTCTATAAATCTAAGTTCCTATGTCAGTCATCACTAACAGTCCAGTGCTTTCCACTCAGTAGTTTTCAAATTATAATTAGATGACAAAAACATTAATGAGACTTTTAGAAGTCTTCAACATACTATATTAATCAATTTGTGGTTTGTAATAAAGTTGCCTTGTTCTTTTTTTTTTTTTTTTTTTTTTTTTTTTTTTTTTTTTTTTTTTTTTTTTTTTTTTTTTTTTTTTTTGAGAGTAGGCCTAGCTATGTTGCTCGGGGTAGTCCTAAACCTGCAGACTCAAGAGATCTCCAGCCTCAGTCTCCCAGGTAGCTGGGATTACAGGTGAGGTGCCCACAACCATGCCCGGCTGCTTTTTCGAGACCAGGTCTCACACTATATTGCCCAGGGTAGTCTCGAACCCACAAACTCAAGCGATCCCAGGCCTCTTGCCTCCCCGCACTTGGATTACAGGCCCACACCACCATGCCTGGCTTAAAGTTGCCTTGTTCTAAGAATATACAGAAAATCTGGTGGTGATTATAACATATTTGACAAAAGTAAACAAAATTTAAAAACTAAAGCCACTAAAACTTTGCAAAAATTACTGAAATATCACTAAAGGTATTAAACAAGATAATGTAGTAACTCATTTAGAAGCTACTAAATATAAACCAATAAAACATACTTAAGCATGAAAACATGACAGATTACTTCCAAGGCAGAAACTAGTATTAAAAAAATTTCCATTAAAGGAAAAAAGAAAACAATCTGGTCTTTTACAGGAACAGAAATACTTCTGTCATCTTCCCTTGAATAACCAGGCATTAAGGTTCTTATCAGTCTAGGCAAGGATAACAGAAATAGAGTACGATCAGTGTGATGAGGCAGAGACTTAGAGTTTAATGCAAGAGAAGTAAACAGAGGCAGACATCAATAACATGATATCTACTTAGCACTTATCTAGAAAGTTTCAGCTGTCAAAATATTTTTATTTTATTGGTGAGGAAGCACAAAGAGGTACATGATGTGCCCATGGTTACACCCCATATTATGACAAATCTAAGACTAGAACTCAGATTTAAATTCGGGTTTTGTCTAACCATCCACAACTTGACACAACACTATTTATTAAATATACTTAAATTCATTGCCATGTCTTACCATTTTATCTTTACTTTCTAGTCTTCCTAAAATATTAAGGCATCAATCCCTGCCCTAACACCAGTAAATGGGTAAGTTCCATTTCTACTCTCAAGCTGGATCACTAACAGGAAAGGATTTTTAGTTATCTGGTCAGAAGTTAGGCTACTTTTGGTAACCACAACACAGAATATTCTTTTATAAATATACTTTGGCTTCAAATATAATTTAAAAATTTCCTTAGTTCAATTCACTGAATAACTGAGCTACTTAATTAGTTTGGCTACTTCAGAAATAAACATTCCTGCATACACTTAAGTGTGGTAAATTTCTTTATATAAACTTCTATACATGGTAAAGAAGAGTATTCCAATATACAGGAGAATAAGAATTTAAAGCACTTACTGCAAGTTCCGCCACTGAACATTGGAATAGTTTCAAACATCATCTTGTGAAACAATAGTGCCACTGGTCTATAATCCAGATGATTCTTTAACAGGTAGCTATAATAATACACATAGCGCCTCTGACTGGGAATAGTTACTCCCTGGTAGACAGGAAAAAAGAAAAGCCAAATTCAAAAGAAAAGTTCCATTATAGTCATTTCACTAGATTTATACAGTAACTGGGTTGTAACACTGAATAACACATATGCATTAGATATAAGACCTTAAGTGATTAATATTTAAATCTAACACAACAGTAAATCAGAACATTAATAAAAGAAAATATCAGAGTAATTCTTCTCCCTTAAATTACAATTTTCAAAACACACCCATTTATTCAATGGTCACTACAATGGGCTGACCCCTGAAAACAAAGGTCAAACAAATCCAAAATAGCTATCAAAAATCTCTTTACTATAGCTGTTCTTTTTACTGACTATACTCCCCACAGAACTCTTATATAAATTCTTTACAAACTTGGTTACCTATTTTCCAGGTAAAAGCATCATCTGAACTGCAGACTACATAGAAGCACACTGCCTTTAAAAGGCAGAAAAACAGCAACAGTGAAAAAGCAAAGCTGCCAACAAAACGGAATTACACAGCTGACATAAATGCAAGCAATAATCTTAAATAGAGTAATTGATACAGAAGTCTCCGAGCTACATACATCTCTTTGTTAAAGAAACCAAGGGAAAATATTGTTTCTAAAAGTTTAAGTATTGTATATGCTAAAAACATACATAATTCATGAAGTATTTAAAAGGCGACTCTGACTTATCAAAAGAAAATAATCTAATGTGTGCACCAACACAATCACACTTAGTAAAGGAGGTATTTGAAGCATTTGTTTAAAGATTTCTTATTACACAATATGACTTCAGAAAAATTCAAGCAAGACAATAACATTAAAAGTTTTAAGTGTGCTTAAGAGAAAAAGAATCTATAGTTACTATTAGCTTCTAAATCTCCCCAAAATGTTGAAAGCTCTGGTCACACATACCTATTTTCTTTCTATTGAAAAGTATAAAGTACACTTACTTGAGTTTAAAGAAAAATGGCAAATATGTATTATTCACCAAAGCATTCTATTTTTATTTTCTTTAATGGTTAACATGATTTTATTATAATTAAACTATAGTATATATCCAAAAAATAAAAAAAAAGCTATATCAAATTAGGACATATGATTTCATTTGTGAGAAGCCCATAACAATTTATGGTCAGTAATCTTGATTTAAATATTGACAGTCAAAATGTAAACTATAATTTACATCCTGAAGAAAATAAACAAAATAACATGTACCCACCTTGCTCACAATATTATTATGAGGCTCTAACAAGAAATGCAATTAAACAAAAGCATGCTAAAACTGTAAAACACTAAACAAACACTAATTATCAGTTTCTGAAATTCTACCTATATTTAAGTTGTAACTTCGGGAGAACCAAAATTTTAGCTGTCTGTATTTTTATTAAAGATCAGCAATAGATAGCATTGTTTTGAAAAGCTATTATAAAAGTCAATGATAAAAATTATCCTTTAGTTAAAAAATTTTTAACTTAGAAAAGTGTTATCACACCACATTATTTAATGCCACAGCCACCAACAATTTGTTGCTCATATTCCTCAAAATAAAACAAAGAACTGCAAAGTTAGTTGGGAGAAACAGCAAATAGAAGATGGTGGGTATAAAGAAATTTTTTTTGAACCATGTGAAAGAAGCTTTACCCCTAGGTAAACATGGTAGAACCTATCTATTTTGGTTCTATTATTTATCTCTTCTCTGTCATTTGTCTTTATTGTCTCCATCTCCTCCTAATAATAAGCTAAAGGAACCCTTAGGGAAACCCTATTTATTCAAAACAAGCCAACAATTCAAAGACCAAAAACCTAAACTCTTCCCAGATCTCTCTACCCTCTATATAAGAGCAAATTTTAAAGGAGAAGCCTCTGTTCTCTAATACCACAGAAATCTGTTATTATGAGGCTGATTTTTTTTTATGGTCATTAGTATTTTCTTAACAAAAATTCTACTGTTTTCTGAATCCCATCCTGACTCATTTTTCTTTTTTTGCTGCCATTTTGAAAAGTCCCTGCTTCTGTCATGGGACACATCTGTAAAGGTCTTCTTATATCTTTACTGGCTATCTCTCCTTTTCTTGTCCCTAAGTAGGTATATCTCAAAAAATTTGGTCTTAGTTATCGCCTCTTTTGGTCAGACCTATCTTTTACAGTTGCTTACTTATTAATCTTATACATCATTTCTCAACATGATTATATACCCCATCTCTCAGTTCAAAATTTCTAATACCTGGCCTGAAATTTCTAACTGGTGATCTCAGGGGCACTTAAAACACAGCATATCAAAAAGTGAAGTTTTTGGATATTTTTGCATAAACCAACCTGTTATTTATGTCAATAATATTCACTGTTCTAATACCACCACTTACTGAACTCTTACCATGTTCTTTTGCATTTTCCAATTGCTTTAATAAATAGTTTAACATACATACAGCAAATATTATTGGTAATGTCATCTTATAGATGAGGTAAGATCATAAATCTCATATGCCCATCTTATAGGGAATACTAAATTTTACCCAAGCAGTAGAGCTCCAGAGTTTGTATTCAACTCACTATGCTATCTAGTCATCATCTTCCTGCTATAGTGAATGAGACAGTAATACACATAGGGTTACTGAAGAGGAAAGTGAGAAAATTGCAGGACTATAGCAAAGGTCCAAGTAGCAGAGTGTAGGCAGAGATTGGTATTATCCGTCAGCATATCAACTACATAGCATTTTTATGGTGTGCACATGCCCACACATAAACACATGCATATACACATATAAATCACATGTGCATGCACATATACTCAATCAGAGGTTAAGCTCATATCAGAGAATGCTCATATCTGATTCCTGAATATCTATTCAAACATCAAAAACCCTTATAGTCTGAACTGCCTCTCAAAATACAAGTTCTGGTTTGCTGTGGTTATTCTGGTTCAGTCATCTCCTGCAAATTTAAATAGCCACTTGATTATCAGTCTTTTATTTATTCTCCAATGCATTAAATTTTATTAAGGTATAAATTAATCACATTATCAATTAATTCAAAATATTAAAGTTTCTTGGAGTATACCCAAATAAAAACAAATTTATCACCCAAAATAACATATGAGACCATTGAACTCCTTTTCTATTCTTACCTCTTACAACTTCCTTGCATGGGCACTAACTTTTGGCTACACTGAAGTATTTCATTTCCCGTAGTACTGCACTTTCCGGTTTTTAAAATATGCTACTTTTATCAGGTTAAGTTATAAGAATTAAGCAAGTAGTCACCTAGGAAATTTTATATATTTTCTAACACCTGGACTAATTTAGATAACAAGTACTTGATGCCCCAAGGTTTGATCTTGGTCACCCAAAACTGCATTTCAGACCAGGTACTTTTTGAAGACATTTATACATTTCACTCCTAAATGATTACAAAAATTCCATATTTCACATCAAAGCATTTATACTAACATTTTAATTTAAAATTGTCCATTCCTAGTGAAAATGTTCAAATTCACTTAGAATGCTCATAAATATAATTTCTAATATTATCTCCATACTAGTTCTAGTTCCTTTTCAACATTTCATCTTTTTTTAATTGAATTTGAAAGAGATGTATTGATTTTACTAGCATTTTCATATATTCAGCGTTAGGGCTTATTATGGCCTATTGTTTGCTAATTTATATTTTCATCTTTATTAATTCCGTTCTCCTATGATTAATTTAATATTGTCAAATATGAGTTTATACTTTCTCCTTGTCCCAAGATTAAGTGGCTTTAAATTTCTAAATGGTTGATCTGGTTTGATTAAACGTATTTCTAAATTTCTAGTTCTACTTAATTGCAATTAAAAATGAGATTTATGTATTTTGTGAGGTCCTCCTTGTGACTGACCTAAAGAAATCAATCTTGGTAATTGTGCTGTGGCTAATCAAAAAGACACAATCTATATATTTTTTGTATTATTTACCTATCTTTTGGTCTTAAAGTATAAAGATTCTTTATTCTACGATAATGCTTTTCTATAAATTTTTTCTTCATTTCTTAATGTATTTTGATGTTGTTTAGCACAAAATAGTTCACAACTGCTAAATCTTCATCCTGTGTTGATAAAAGGACATCTATGATCTGGTTTTATGCTTTATTGCTGTACATATACTTAGCTACTTATATTGGTCATAAAATCTGGAAATTTGTATTTGCCCAATGTGTCTTTGAATGAATCATTAATTTTGTCCTGAGCTGTTTTATGAAAATCTCCTGTATATGATCAATCTCTTAGAAAGCAGAAACTTTAAAGTATTTATATACATCTTTCAAACTTATAATGCTGCCATAATAAAACCAAAATGGAACAGTACCTAGATATCAGAATTGAAGGTATATATGTATGTGTATACACATATTCTCCGCATAAAAACTCTTACATCATCGTCTCTAAGATAAATTCACAATCTAGATTCCTCAGTTTAAAAATTATCTACTTCAGTGAGCTTTTTTTTGGTACTTTTAAACTCAGAAATAATATAGATGTTTTAAGCAGTACAGTTTGCTTGATGCTTGGAAATCTACATTTCACAATGATCATTTTAAAAATAATTCAGCAAAGAAAGAAACATAACTAAGGGATGGTTATTAGTCCAATGGTAACAATAATAATTATCATATATTAAGATCTGTACTATCCTCTCTACTTTAGAAGTAAGAAAACTATCCCAGTGCACATAATCATCTTGTTCAAAACCAGGATTTAAACCTAAATGTGAATCTGATTCTAAAACTCTTAGGTGTTCTGAGTATTGTCAGTATCTCACATAAATTTATATGATCTGAAGGTGGTCATAGCCCCTTTAAACTTTCCCATTTACAAAGAATCGCCAAAGTTTAGAATATTAATAGTGCTTCAATTCTCTAAGACAAATCACAAATAATGAATTAAACTGTGATTCATGCACCACAAATTCCTTAAAACGATGTAGAACTGACAACTGGCATTTTTCTCAGTACAATATTCTCTGCCCTTGCAAAGCTACCATGCTCAGGGCGTGGAGTTGCTGGAAACAGTACAGACTGCTTCAGCTATTAGTCCCAAGTACCAAGCCCAAATGTTTACTTTAAGGATGAGCACATACCCTATTCCAGGTAAACAAGACATACAGTACAAAATTCAGGAATTTTTGTTCCAATTGTAGCACTCTTCCCATTGTAATTGCTAAAACAGACAGACTACAAATGGGGAATTGTTGAAAGATTCCTGACATCTGTTAAGCAACTAGACCTAAGCCAGTGCTTTAGCATTATGTAAACCAGTATATGTCTCCTTTTAACTTGAGTTGGTTACTTGTGACTTGAAATTGAAAGAATTCTAACATATTATAATGCAGCTGCTCCCTCCCCCCCCCTTTTCAAGTTTCTATTTATCCTCCAGGGATCAAAATAATAAAGAAAAATTATTTGGAGAAGAAAACATAGCACAATAGAAAGCACATTGTTATTTGAGGTTAGGAATCAAGAGTTTTGAGTTTTTACACAGAGAAGACTGATAGATGTTTTATCATTTATATTACAATGGGTCTGAAAAGATTATAGAAGAGAGAAGTTTGCAATTTTATGAATGTATATTTGGATAAAAGGATAAATACCAGAGAACACAATTTACCTAAGAAGAATTAATGTTTAGGAAAAATAAAAATTTTTCATCTGGAACTTTAAAAAGCTGAAACAAAAATAATTAGACTTTAAGTGAAGAAAAAATAAGAAATTTTCATTAGGTTATCATAAGGAAAAAAACAGTAAACAGTCTAGAAAAAGTAACCTGATAATATGATTAGGTCATAAAAATTCATTCCTTAGAGAAACCAGAAAACTCCCTCTTCCTGGGATCACCCTGAATAAAGTTAGCATTTTATTATTTCTAGTATATTTTAGCCTTCATTAAAGTAAGTTGAACTCATTTACATGAAACATAATATACAGGAAGTTTATTTCTAGTAATTGCTTTGAAAAAATAACTTTGTAAGGCTCAAATTTTTGTTCTTAACATTTTATCAAAGTGAACTTTTTCCCTCTTTAAATTCAGAAAATCTGAGACTCACTTCAAAATACATATTTACTACCACTTAAAGAATGTTTTAACTTTTATTCATATGCACAAAAAATTATGCAAGTTACTGATTATAATTCTGAAACATAAATATAGAGATGCATTAAGGCCTAGAAGGGGACCAATTCGGGAATTGTGGTGGTTGGAGCTTTCAAGGGTGGGAGATGGAATGGAAGTGACACTTTGCATTGGAAAAATTTGTTATATGCCAAGAAGAAAAGCAAAAGGATTAAATAGGCAAAGAATGTTACACTCCCAGGGAAGGATAACACTGTTGCCTTCTTATAAATTGTTGAAAAACATTAGTTTTCCTTCTCTTAAGAAGTTACTCCATCTCAAAAAAACATTTTTTTCATAGGAGGTTATCAGTTGCACCTTGATTTCTCTGCAACATTCAAAACCTAAAATCATATTTGGGCATAACTAACACTGGCATTATTGTATGATCAGCTGTCACCTATCATGTCTGCTGAGGAAATGTCAAGACTCTCCAGATTACTTTTAGTATAGTTTCTGCGAAGTCTACAAATGCTTCATCAAAATATGACAACTAGCTTTTCTTCTTTCAAAACAAATAGGAAGGGAGGAAGGGGGAAAGGAATAGAAGAAACATTCTGCTCCTATATAAATGTCACCAGAACAAAATTTTCTTCAACTTCTTAATGTTTCTGTGTAATTAAAATTAAGAATGCAAGCAAAACACTAAAAGAATTCTAGTAAAACCTATAATAATGAAAAAAGTGGGCAAAATAAAATTATCTTTTGTAATAGTTCAAAACTGTAAAAATGGAAATCCACATATTCAATCTAAAAGGAAATACTCACAAGAGGATAAATCTATTAACAAATGTTTCAAGAATAATATTACTTTGCATGAAAGAATTCCACAGTTGTAAAACAACAGCCTAGCCTTGCCATAATCAGTTAAGTTTCTTTAAGATGAAATTAATTTCACTCATTAATGGATAGAAATACATTATTTCAGAAGCACTCTAACCATTAGATAAATGTGATATACTTGAAAGTTTTAAGACAATTAAGTTTTGAAAATTTTAATGGAGAATGAACAAATTTCACTTTAATGTAGAATGAAGTATATTTCACTCATTCAGTCACTAATTCTACTGAATGAGAAGTCATTAAATGTCCTAGCACCTGCAAAAGAGGTATAAATTTAGAAGCCTTATCTAAATCGGCCAATTTCCTCTACATTACATGATCCTTCAGGAGACTATGACCTTTACAGAGATATTTATGGTCTCAAAATACTTTTGCAATTCTAGAACTTATGGGTTTGATAGCATTGAAATAAGTTCAACAGCACATAAGGAGACTCAAATTTTACTCTAAATGCTGTCATTAACTATTCGGTAACTTTAAAGCACTAATCAGTTTTGTGATCAATAAAGTAAGAAATATTCCTATGAAATTTAAGTTCATAATCTTTATGATTTTTATCCACTATACTTGGCTTTCTAATGTTTCAACCTAAAATACAAATGGCAACTTTGCCAACAGTACTTGCTCATAAATTCCTTCTTGCCTTATTTACTGAGGTAACACTGTACAGCATTCAGAGCTTCAGGTGTATGTTATCATTCCTCCTCACCATCAAAGCACTCATAGTCCTTTACCATAAGCTAATGCGCCCCTTCCTGTCCCTGTCCCACTCTCACCCTAACACCCTCCTTCTCTTTTCGCATTTTTAAATAAACATAGGGCTAAAATAGAAGCACATTAGGATACTCCATTAGATCTAAATATAATTCATTCAAAAACAGGTTCTAGGTATATTACTTAATCATGAGTTAGACACTGCAGGTATCAATGACTCAAAGATGCTAAAAGTGAACAATTTTGGTGAAATAATCTAACTTTGAGTCTTGACATCGTATAGCAACAAAACTGAGTACATTCTTAATATATAAAGGACTTTATTTTCCAATTTACTGTTAGTTAGCCCGTCACCTTTCATTGGGGAAGATTCTGACCTACAATAGGATGCACAGAAAAAGACAATTCTGTTGATATGTAGGTACTATTTCATCCTACTACTACATGACACTACAAGTTTTATATATTATTTTCATAAATACTTCTCTTGTCATCCTTTCACCCTGATCCTACTTTGCAATCCTTTGGGGCTTACCATTTCATCAAATATCTTTCTCCCTCTTGAAAGTAACAAAGCTGACAATATTACCAGGTTGCAGTAATTCTGACATATTTTTCCCTCTGACAAAATTAAAGTATGTCCTTACTTTTTGACTATGGAAACCTCTTACATCTAAGCTAAACTGAGAACACCAAAAGATATAAAGTTTTAGTGACCTTGGTTTTTACCTTTCCAGTGAACATAATGGGATAGAATACCCACAAGAACTTCTCACATGGATAGTTTTCACTATCAGAAACAAATAACCAACTATTTTTGAAGAAGCATTAACATAAAAAAAAAAAAAACAACCTACGTGTGTAAGGGTGGGTGAGTGTAAGAGAGAAGATAGAGAGCATGTGAGATGACAGCTTAGTGAGAAAAGGCTAGAACATTACAAAAATCTTTATCCCTTTCTCCCCCAACTTCACTTTTTTTATTAAAGCACCTACAAGACTGCTGTGATGCCAAACAAAAAAAGGCCATAAAGTTAAATATGGTAATGGCAAATAGGAATGGCCTTAGAAATGGTCAAGTATACCTGTAGATTAGAAAAGGATGGTTCATCAAACAATTTTATATAAAAAAAAAAAAACCCACAACCACACTTTTTATTTTCTAAAACTACAAAGTAGATTATACAAGAATTGAAAATACCACTTTCCTTTAACATATGACTTCTCAATTTACCTACTTAATGTTTTCATCAAATTTCAATTATGAATTCCTTTTTGGAAATTTTAGGGGAAATTAACATTTTCAAAATGGTGAAGTTTCCTTGCAAAACAAACCAAAAAAATTCCTGCAGAGCATACATATACCTTACTACCTGGCATAACATCATGGATTTTCTGAACTGATAAAGACAGTAGACCTACAGTCATTGTGACTCATTGCTTAATTCATCAGTATACACTGGGATACCAATTTCCACAATCAATTCTGAGAGAAATCTTATCTATTGTTGTGAAAGTATTCTACAGCTTTAGGAGTGGCAAGTCTTGAATCAAGTATAATCTGTGCAAAGGACTTTTCAAAAAAAATCTGCTGTGAAAGCTGCCAAATTCATGAAAGCCAAATCTTGCAACCAGGGAACTTCTCATGGTTTTGTCAAAAAGTGAAAGCAACTATCAAGCTCTTTAGGACAAGTTCATGGGTTTTCAGAAGTTAAATTCTAAAGCCAGAATCTTGATTGCTACTAACTGAATAAAATCCAAACTTGTTTACAGAGTTTAACTCCTAAACCTTAAAACTAAAATTTGGAGTCATAATCCGGTCCTTCCTAACATAGCATTATGTCAGGAGATTGCCAAAGAATGATCTCATTAACTTGAAAGCAAAAAAATTGGTGCAACATGAATTCATCTGAAGAGTCTTAGAGAATTGTTTTTTCTTGATATAAGCCTACTTTCATCTGGTGAAAGAATCTGCTGTTTCATTCTTTCCTAAGATAGGGTTTTCACAAAAAGTAAAACCAAAATTGATTATCAAAAATGACCTAAAAGTTACCCAAGTCAAAGACAATGTCATAGTTTCAACATGTTATTAAAAGTTAAAATAACCGTAGTCCTTCATTAAAATTTATTGCTGAACAAAACTAAATCTTTCATTTGTACCACTTAAATTCATCACCATCAAGGTGTTTACATGACAGCAGAAATGAGGCATAATTCTTTTTTTAAAGACTATGCTTACTATGTTGGCCGGGGTAGTCCCAATCCCACGTACTCAATTGATCCCTAGCCTCAGCCTCCCGGGTAGCTGGGATTACAGGCGCCCACCACCATGCCCAGCTGTTTTCAAGAGACTAGATCTTGCTATTTTGCCTGAGACAGTCTCGAATCCGCGGACTCCCAGAGCTGGGATTAAAGGCATGTGCCACCATGCCCAGCAAGGCGTAATTCTTAAAAAAGGTTTCCTTTATATTCTATATTAAAACTAATTTTCAGTGCAATTAAAAACTAAAGCAGTTTTTTTTGCTAATGAATGAACACTATACACATTTTTTGGTGGGACAGTATGTATAGCTTTCAACATATTTCTAAAAGGTATTTAGTAAAACACTTAAGAGCCAACTAGTGTTCTGGATCCAAATTATACAACTTTGCATTTTTATTTTAAATTCTTTTTACTAAAATTTTCTTCCACTATCAAAATATCGGCTGCACATCAAACCTGTTTTACATATCTACCATTGCTTCTGTAATTATATTTTAATTTGAACCATTTTTCTATGGTCTTCTTCCAATTCAGTCTCTTTCTCGTATGCTGTTATTGTTCTTCATTTATTCACTCAAATGTAGAATAATATACCTCCTATATTTTTAGTCAGTAAAAGCAATGATTTCCAAACTCTAGATGATAAAGAAATGATCCAAAATGAATTATCTCAGGTCATCCACTCTGAACTCATTGCAGTGCTATCATTATTGGTAAACACAATATACAGAAATGGAAATCAATTTATCATAACCAGTATTCATGAAAATCATGCATAAGATTCAATTTTGTAAACTACTGCCAATAAATAACACTTTGGCATCCTTAGATATAATTTTAAAGAACTACAAAAGACAAATGAAACATGAGGAAGGAAACATAGTAGAAATCAATACAACTACCCGGTTCTAAATGATCAGCAAACTCACAATTTCTGTTTTGAAGCTGAATTTAAAAATATATATATACATATGTGTTTGTAAACTAGAAAGAACCATCCTGATATTAAAAATTACCAACTACAACAACATGTTCACAGGAAGTTATGATAATGTCTAACTCAAAAGAGCTCTTAAAATGAAAAAACATCCAAGGTAACTTACCTTTTTATCTCTGGTCCTTACTTCCCCATAGAAATCTAGAGCTTCTTGTGCCTTTAAAAATTTTCCCCGATGTAACAAATATGCACAAATCATTACACCAGTTCGTCCCTTTCCAGCTTTACAGTGAATCGCTGCAACATGATTGTCATCTTCACTTAGCCATTGGTCAAGATCTTCACAGAAGGGTTTGATAAGTTCTAACTGTGGTGGATTATGGTCTTCAAAAGGGTACTGTGCAACTGTATTAAAAAGATTACCTCAGAATAAGAAATCTCTCTAAAATTGTTTATTAAAATTAGGCTAACTTTAGAAATGTAACATTGTTTAACAGATATTTAAAAGAAAAATAGAACTCCGGAGAAAAATTATTTATTATCTGATAATTTGCTGAGTTTTGAAAAGAAAATCACCTATAATTAACTCAAAATTTACTCATTAGAAAGTGAGTTCAAGTAATATTTCCTGCCACTTATAATGAAGGAAACTGTTTTAAAGAATTAGGACATGTCACAACATAACAGAGGAGGAGATAAGCCCAAAATAAAACATCTGGTGGTTACCTTGTTCAGACTTTCTTTCACAGCACTTTCCAACAAAGAAGTGAGAGACTTATAATACTGCATGACCACAAAACATATATTCCAAAGTATGGATTATTGAATAATCAACAATGGAAAGGACTGAATTTAATACTTCATATTATAAGTAAAAATGCTAATATGTTACCTTACTGTTGTATATATAAGAGTTTGACGGCATTTACCAAAAAAAAAAAAAAAAAAAAAAAAACTGGTAAAACATAAACTTGTAGTAAAGTTTATTAAATGATGCTTCAGGTCTTTTCACATGAATTATTATGAACCCAAAACTCTGATCTCTATAGTCAGAGCTGAATTTTGTTTTTATTTATTTATTTATTTATTTATTTTGTGAGACTAGGTCTCGCTATTTTTGCCTGTGGAACTGCAGGCTCACGTTGCCCAGGGTACCACAGACTCAAGCAATCCCTCAGCTTCCCAGGTAGCTGGGATTACAGGCACACACCACCATGCCCAGTTGTTTTTTTGGGGGACCAGGTCTTGCTACGTGTCCCCAGCGGGACTCAAACCACGATCCCTGACCCTGGCTGCGGCTTCCTAGGCTGCCACTTACAGGCATGCGTCACCATGCCTGGCCTTCAGAGTTGAATTTTAAATAAATGTGTCTAGAAATCAGACTTTAAATACATCATTATTAAGTTTAATATTATTGGACTCTGCCTCCGTTCAACTCTGTTAAGATCTTAAAAATCTTGATTGACATCCATCTACCTAATTATTCTGTCATCTAAATATGTGAAAAGTAAGCCATATCTTCTGCCAATATGGTCATATCATGGTACAGGACACAATCAAGTTCACTGGTGTGTCAAGAGAGCTCTTCAAACCTCTACTTCCACCTAATCCTTTGCCTAACTCGTTTTATTTTCATTCCCCACTGACACAAAAATATGCCCAGGAAAATCTGTTAAAAGTCTACTTAAAGCTAGATAAAACTGAACCTTATTGTGTTTGGGCTAGTAAGCAGCAAGCTAAATTCACCAAAAGAAACATTCTTAAAAATAAATTAGACTAATATCTAAAGAGTTCACATGACCCAACGAAAGCAAAGCAAACAGCTCAGTTAAAAAATGAACAGAAGAGTTTAAAAGCCATCTCTCCAAAGAGGAAATACAAATGGTCAACAGGCATATGAAAAAATTGCTCAATAACACTTATACACATAAAAACCACAATGATACCCGGGAGGCTGAGGCTGGGGATCAGTTGAATCCATGGGTTTGAGACAACCCTGGGCAACAAAGCAAGATATATTCTCTTAAAAAAAAAAAACCACAATGAGGTACCACCTCACAGCAGTAAGAAGGCAGTAATTCCCATATCAAAACAACAGGCAACACCCAGTGCTGGTACGGATATAGAGAAAAAGGAACACTTTTACACTGCTGGAGGGAATGCAAACTGGTCCAAGCAATATGGAAAGCTGTGTGGACGACCCTCTAATTACTAAAAATGGAGCTACCTTTTGAACTAGTTGATTGTACTTCAGGGAATCTACACAAGGATACAAAAATATTAGTTCAAAAGGAAACCTGCACTACTATGTTTACTGCAGGGCTACTTAAAATAGGCAGGATGTAGAAACAACCCAAATGCCCCAAAACAGACAAGTGGATGAAAGGGTTGTGGCATATTTACACAGTGAAATATTATTCAGCAATCAAAAATATAAACTCATGTCATTCACAGCAACATGGATGGAGCTATAAGAGTTATGCTAGCTAAAATATCAGAAAGAAAAAGATAAAATACCAGATAGCCTTACTTTTATGTGGGATATAGAGAAACTAAACAAAAGATGTTAAACTAGCAAACTGATAACAAAATTAAAGCATACAGCAAGGGGGGTGGGGAGAAGAGAAAGGAGGGTGGGAGGGAAGGCAAAACCCGGGAAGGGATGAGCACAAAGGATCATGGTGGCAGTTCACCGGTAACATAGTGGTGGGAGAATTTTGGGGTATATATAACAACATACAAAAATTATGTAATCAATATAGAAAAGAAAAAAGGAATAAAATTAAAAATATTAACTGCTGTCTCAAACCACATATAAAAATCAACCCAAAATGGATAAAACTTGAAAGACCTGACACCATAAAATATATAGAAGAAAACAGACAAAACACTCCATGACAACATGGATGGAGCTAGCAGGACTCATATTTGCAGAAATAAGCCAGAAAGAAAAAGAAATACAGGGTGGTCTCACTTATATGAAGGATATAGGGGAAACAAATGAATAAGAAAAATTAGAAACAACCAACAGAACTGAACAGAGCAGGAGAGGGGGAGGGGGAAAAAAGGGAGGCAGAGGGCACAGAAGTTTAAGATGGTTAACGGGTGTTAAGGAAATGGGAAAACCCCAGGGTACACAATAATGTAATATATATATATATTTATATACATAATGTAGCATATGTATTATAATATAATAATGTAATATATATTTATATATACACACAAACAAAATAAAATTAACAGAAATAAAATGGGAGGGTAGGAAATAAGCAGTGCAATACAATCATGTAAACATGACCAATATTGTACAATAATTACAAAATAAAAGAAGTTTTTTAAAAAAAAAAAGTCACTCCAAGACATAAACACATAAACATCAGAAAGATTTTTGAGGATCCTTTCCAGAAGCAAGGGGAAAAAAAGAGAAGATAAACAGCTGGTACTATATCAAACTAAAAAGCTTCTTAAGAATAAAAGACAAAAATCAAAACAAAGAGACATCCAACTAAATGGGAGAAATATCTGCACACTATATGACAGATAAAGGATTGATATCAAAGATCTACAAAGAACTTACACAACTCAACAGAAAAAAAAGCAAACAACTCAGTCAAAAAATGGGCAGGAGAAAGGCCAGGCATGGTAGCACAGGCCTGTAAGTAGCAGTGTAGGAAGCCATGGCCGGGGACAGGGATAGCAGCTCTAGTCCCGCTGGGGGCACATAGTGAGAGCTAGTTCCAAAAAAATATAGCTGATTGTGGTGGCATGTGCCTGCAATCCCAGCGACCTGGGAAGCCTGAGGCTGAGGATTGCTCGAGTCTGTGGTACCTCGGGCTATATGAGCCTGCGGTTCCACAGGCAAAAATAGCGAGACTTAGTCTCAAAAAAAAAAAAAAGGCAGGAGAACTAAAAAGACACTTCTTTAAAAAGGAAATATAAGAAATATAAGTAACCAACAGACATATGAGAAAAATGTTCAAAATCACTAGCTGTCAGGGAAATGTAAATGAAAACCACAATGAAAAACCACCTCATTCCAGTAAGAACAGCCAACAAACAACAAAAGCTGGAGGTGGAGACAAAGGAACTCTCTTACACTGCTAATGGAAATGTAAACTGGTCCAGTCACTATTGAAAGCTGTGCAGGTTACTTAGAACACTGAAAGTGGATCTACCATATGATCAAGCAATTGCACTCCTAGGAATCTAACCAAAGTATATAAAAACACTATTCAAAAGGAAATCTGCACTCCTATGCTTACTGTAGCACTATTTACAACAGCCAAAATATGGCAATAACTACATGCCCAAAATAGAAGAATGGATCAAAAAATTGTGGGATAATTAGACAATGGAATATTAATGATATTAAAAAAATTCATGCCATTTGCAGCAACATGGATGGAGTCGGAGGGATTGTGCTAGCCAAAATAAGCCAGACGAAAAAAGACAAATATTGGCTAGTCTTATTTATTTGTGGAATACAGAGAAACCAAACAAAAGGTCAAGAAAAGTCAAGCTGAACCACTCAGCAAAGGAGGGGGAGGCGGGGGACAAAAACAGAGAAGGGATGAACACAAGGGAATTTGGTAAGATTCACAGGTGATATGGTGGTGGGAGAACTATGGGACTACAACCTAAGAAAAAATTCTTAATAAAAGAAATATTCTTAGTGAATCTATATTGGTTCGCAGTCATTAGTGTTTAAAAATCCATACTGTTTGAAAATCCATACTAGAATTTTGAGAGGAAACAATGACAAATCAAACTGCAACTCCTGGTACCCCCTTTCTCGCTGATTGTCACAACTGCAGCCACAAAGTTTATAAACTCTACACCTCTCTCATAACTTCAAGGAGTCCCACAAATGCAAATGGAAGTCTGTGTGGGTTCTAAACAAGAATTTACTATACCTAAGAAGAACCCATTTAGAGTGGCTCCCTGAAGGAGAATCCCAGGGAATACAATGATGTAATATATATATATATATATATATATATATATATATATATAACATATATACATAAATAAAATAAATACCTATTACATATATGAAAATATAATAAATTATTAAAAAATAAATAAAAATTAAGTGGCTCCCTGCTCACACCAATCCGACTTGTCTTATCCATACCACATTCATTGATATTTCCACTTTTCAGAGATCAAGCTACTAAATTGTTCTATTCTTAACCTATAATCTCTTACTACTAATTCAAATGCATCAAATAATAGATGGAATCTCTTCCCTATTATATTAGTGTAGGAGGAACTTCTTCTAATCCTTAAGTATGTTCTGCAATTTATTCTCTTAACGTATTGGCAGGTCTACATGATACTTGTTTCCTAAAACACAACACAGAATTTATTCTAAAATTTTTCTAAGACCATCTTTAAGATAAACATTTCATTTAAAATCTGACATTACTCATTATTACTGTACTAACTATATTCACTATACAGTATGATTTAGTCTAGATTTTATAGTACATAAAAAGTACATTTATACCTACCTCTGCAGTTAAATTTGGCGGTATCATAATGTCTTTCAGCACATCTAAAAAAAAAAGTTTAAATGTAAGAAAAAGTTATCTTTGGCACTTAACAAAAAATATATAGTAATTTTTTAACTTTTACAATACTAACGCTAAATGTATTGATGTTAACTATTTTTATTAATCCTAAGAATCCTGTGAAGCAGGTACTATTGTACACTTTACAAGTGTGTTTCCTTGGTTAAGGAAACCAAGACCTCAAAGGCTAACATCCATTAGAGTTTATACATTTGCTGACAGAACTCATGATGCCACAAAACACAACATTGCAAATTCAGCTGAATTTCACCTTCAAATTTCCTTTAAAGAAGTTCTGAAAACTAATAGAATCTGCTTTGATTAACTAAGTATGTATAAACCACCAACCAGTTTTAGTATTATCTTTACCTCATAGCTCAGCATATACAAACTATTATTTAAACTATTACTTAAAAAGACATTTTTTAATAGTAAAATCATAACAGCAAAGGAAATCTAATGATGCTAATCTACTCAGACACAAACCAACCGTCCGTCCGTCCGTCCTTCCTTCCTTCCTTCCTTCCTTCCTTCCTTCCTTCCTTCCTTCCTTCCTTCCTTCCTTCCTTCCTTCCTTCCTTCCTTCCTTCCTCCCTCCCTCCCTCCCTCCCTCCCTTCTTCCCTCCATTCCTCCCTTTGACTAGGTCTTGACTAGGTCTCACTATGTTGCCTGGGATAGTCCCAAACCTACAGAACTCAAGTGATTCCTAGCCTCAGTCTCCCATGTAGCTGGGATTACAGGAATGTACCACCACGCCCGGCTACTTTTTAGAGACTACCTCTCGTTATGTTGCCTGGGGTAGTCTCAAATCTTCAGACTCCAGGGATCCCTGGCCTCAGCCTCCCAGCACTGGGATTACAGGAGCATACCACTATGCCCAGCTCAGGCACAAATTTAATAAAAAGTAGTAAAGCACTGACTTAGCACGATTGAAAACATGCTAAAGTTTCTCTTTTTAATAGTAATGACAATTTGCTATCATGCACTGACTTACTGATAATTAATAGGTCATGTTTATTAACATTCATAGGCTTAGAAAGGCATTTTATACATTAGAGTGTGGTCAGCAGTATGGTAACTCTAATTAGCCAAACAACTTTAAGAAATAATAAATTAAAAAAATTTAACATTTAACGACCAAATAAAGCTATGCAATCCCTTAATCAGCCAATTCCAAAACCCCAAAGTCTAACATTTTTCTTAAGTTTACAGCAAACTCAAATTAGTGAAACTTGTTTTGAGCTTATGAGATTGTATTTAGCCCTTAATTAATACACTTTTAAGTGTGTACTCACACTAAGTTACTGGTCTAAGTTCATCTGTGGAGTTAGGTAATACAAAGTATATACTTCCATTTCAGTTTTCTGAAAAACGAGAAATTCTAAATACTGGCCCCAAAAGAGTTTCAAATAAGCAAGCATGGACTTGCTATTAAGCATCTAGAAATCCTGAAAATATCTAGAGTTCCTGTTTTAAACAACAAATCAAAATCTCCATGAAGGTTGAATTAATTATAAACAAACTTCAATCCACTGGTTTCTAAGTGGTCTGACAAAATATATCAACTTTCATTTGACTGCTCAAAACAAAGCTTCTCTGTTTTAGTATATTCAATATTTAATTTTGCTAGAAAGAAAATTTAATATATGCATATACATGCATCCTTACTAAATAATTTCATACTCATATAAAAAAATCTGATAGGTTGTAAAAAATATTAATCAAGAAACATCACATAATGTGACAAGAGAATGGTGGTTATCAAAGGGGGTAGGGAAGGAAAAGGTGGAAGGGTGGCAGTGGATGAAGACTGGACATTTGATGGTAGGCATGGTATGATAATGGATAGCTGCTGGAGAAATTGTACACTAAAACCCATGTAATGTTGCAAACTATTATCACTTTAATAAAAAGTGAAACTGCCATGTTTTAAACTTTTTCTGGTATAAAGAGATGGTCAATTAACAAAAAATCCAAACAGTATTCTATAATTAAACATAAAAAAAGGACTTAGAAGTGCGGGAAGACAGAGGCTAGGAAATGATTCTAAGAAGCTGGTTCATGACAACACAACAGAAAATAAACATTTTGTGCTTTGTGTAGCTTTAGTTTCTAAAATTTCCATGCTTTCTCAGGTATTCAAAATGTCTGACATGACAGATGTTTAAGACTATTTTCTAAACTGATTCTCAAACATTATTGCTAGAAGGAAGAAAACAAAAATAATGAGCTATTAAATGTCTACTAGATATGATACCTTATAAAGGAATTTCTGTGATTCACCCACCCTCACAACCATTAAGATAATAGTTAATATTATCACCATGTGAGTGTGTGTGTGTGAAAACTAAGAATTAGACAAGTATTTAAAAACTTGCCCCCAAACCACAATACATATGTGCTAGAGGCATAACTCAAGTCAGTATCTCACATTACAAAAGTTAAACTTCTCCCCTACTGCTTCATACTTTCAGTTAAAATAAAAAGTAGAAAATAGTAAATTTTGGGTACCATCAGTTATCCTATGAGATCAATATTTGGGACAAAAGAGCCAACATGATAATGTAAAACATGAAAGTGTTATAAAAATCTCTACAAGTATATGTAGGGAAAGAAACCATATACTGGGATTAATGATGATGAAAGTGGGATTAATGATAATGAAAGTGATCTGGGGGAAGAAAGGTAGGGTAAGAATCAAATTTAAAATTTTAATTAAAATTGTTCCGATAATTGTGCATGCACTTGCACATGTATACACATACAAAATTTCTTCTACATCTTTCTACAGTATGTTAGTCATAAGACAAATTGCGTTTCATAGACCAATACTGAAAATACACAAATGGCAAATGGGATTTGCCTAAGACAAGTGTTAGGTAAATTGAAGCATTTTTATTTTCTTATAACTACAACTCAACGTAAAGGATACTATTTTTATCATTTATCTCATACTGATTTTAAGAGAAATATAAGCAATAAAGTTTTTAAGAGGCAATACACAAAAAAGAAAGGGATTCAGATTAACAGGAAAAGTTCCCAAAGGGAGACTTTCCACATAGTTCCATGTAGGCATGTAGTTTTTCCTTTATTTTCATCAATGAAGCTATCCTGATCTTATAAATGAAAACTTGATAAGTATTAACAACTAAAGGTTTCCTCAAAAATGGAAAACCGTATGTCAAGTAGAATATACAGTAAGATACAAGAAGCCTTATAAAAATCAGCACCCAGTGAACATTTAAATCCTTCCAAGGCAAGAACTACATTTTGTCTTTTATTCCTATCCCCCCACCTATTTCCCTACCAAAATACAGGTTATAGAGAGAAACCCCCCAAAAAGAAAAACATACTTTTTATAAGACTGATTAATTTGCTCATACCAGTATATGCAAAGCTGGTTAATATGACAGTAGGCTTACCCTTTCTTAAAATAACTGAATGTACAATGAAAATACAAAGGGAAAAGGAGATACTATGAATTATTAAAAAGTCCACACTAAAAATTCTTTCCTAATTATCATTAAAAATTTAATATAGCATTAAATATAGCATTAAATATAGGTTTATCTAGTCAAATATTGTAATCTTAAAATTTGTGTTTGCAAAGACATACATTATAATTAATGTTAAAAACAAAAGAAAGAAAAGCTGCTGCTTGCCAAAATCACTTATTCAGAGTCAGAAATATAAACTGGGGAATAAAAGGTAAACAAAAAACTAGGAAATAACATCAGAAACCAAAACAGGCTACAGCTTCGTAGCTATAGAAACTTCTGAAATAAGACCTGGCACAGTGGCGGTGCCTTTAATTCCAACCTAGGAAGAGAGACCAAGACTCGGAATTGCTTGAGTCTGCAGGTTTGAGACCCACCCAGGGGTGAGACCTAGTCTCCAAAAAAAAAAAAAAAAAGTCTAATAAAATAAATAAAGTATGGGGAAGTTAAAAAAACAAAAAAACTAAAAGGGAATAGTGGCATAAACAGTGGGTGGTCTACTACCATATATACTTATGTGATATTGTTCAACTCATTTAACATCACTAGGTCTCATCTGTAAAATGAGAAGTTTGAACTAAATGATTTTTTTTCCCAGGAATTTTCTAGTTCTGAAAGTTTATGGTTCCAATAAATGCAATGGGAAGGAAGGGAGCTAAAGTATATGCATGAAAAACTATTCTCAACTAATAACGGGACAGTTTATTAACTTGGGAATCAAATGTCTGCAAATACAAAAACAAGCAATCAAATTCCTAGGCTAGATCCCAATGCCAACTTTTATAATAATAATGTTAAGCAACCCACAATACTGATAATACAAGCCTAAGTCCTAAATTCTAGAAACAGGAAGTCATTGCATACAGGAATGAAAAGAATTTCCTTCCCCCTTTCTTTGGATATAATGTTAAATTTGAACAAAATTTTGAAAAAGGCAGAATTTGTCTTTATGATCTTTCTACCTTTTTAAAGTATTTTCTAAATACCCAACCCTAAAGTCTAAGCCTGAAGTGACTCATTTAATAGTTTCCAGCTTTTGAAAGCAGTTTTTGTTGAATCCAATTGTTCAAAACACACAAAACTCCGTGATTTTATTTTCCTTTACAGAAATACTAAAACATCTGCAATAAGATTTAATTGTAGAAGAGGTTAACCAGGAAAAGAGGAAGATAGAGGAACAGATCATTTGTAAGCTAAAGCTCACAAATTTCTAGAACTCCTTTTACTTTCTTTCACCTTTTTACCAACTGCACACACACACGCACACACATGCACCATAATCTGACCATAATGTATTATCTGCCATATTCTGAACACTATGATGCCAAAAAAAAATCAAAACAAAACAAAACTATATACATGCACCTAGTCTCCACCTGCAAGACTATTTCTTCCGAGATCAGAGAAGATAGGGCATGTTTAGGGTGGTACAGCCAGAGACTGCAAGACTATTTCTTGTGGCCACGATAGAGGATACAGGTCAACCTTTATTGATTCTTTTCACCCAGGTCAAATGTGCCTGCCTTTTTAAATAAAACCTTCCCTACAGTACAGTACAGTTACTAGTCCTATTCTCTATACAGTTATCTTCTAGACAACAACTACATCTTACATATTCTGCTTAACTTTCATACTAAGCTGTAAACCACCTGAAGACATGAACTACATTTTATTTACCTCTGTGCCTTCAATGTTTTATAATGCCTAGCATGTAAAAGCACTCAATAATGGTTTGCTTATTCGTGAGTCTGCAGAAATGAGAGAACATTCTCTCTAGAAACAATATTGCAGTCTCCTTCATTCTCAAGTGTTTTGAGTTCTTAACAGGAAAAAAAAAAAAACTAAGAAACTGAAGATAAAAAAATATGCAATCTCCAAAGTCAACTAGGCACAGAGTATCTTTCATTCTTTGGTGAAGATTTAAATGACCACCAAAAGCAAAATAGAATATTTTTTTTTATATTTGATAAAGTCTCTAGTAATCAACAGTGAATCAATATATATAACTTAAGACTAAAAATTTCCTTAGTCCGCAATTTATAACCACATTAAAAAAGCAAAGGTAAAGTAGAAAAATTACATGTTTTATGACATTTTTTAAAAATTAGAAAATGGTACTAAGGAGAAAAACAGGGTGGGGGGTAAGGAAAAAAAGAAAAGAAAAACAGAAGTCTTCAAGGACAAAAACGGTAAAATATTTTCTTCCATTTTTCCTCTTCATACCTCTAACTAAAGTCAAAAGAAAAATAAATGCTTAAAGATAAGGTCAGTCGTCTTAATCAAAATGGTAAATTCTTACAATCCTACCCCAAACAAAAGAAACCATCCAATTCAATAATTTCAGTTATCATATTTTATTTATGTTATACACTGTTGGAGAATACACTAATAGTTTTAATCAACTGACCTACACAGAATAAACATTAAATCAACTCTGGAGCATACCTCCATGAAAGATGTCATTAATGCTTTTAACAGAAGCTCTGCTGTGAATTACTTCAGTTACCGCATGGTAATGGGCTCAAACATGGGCTGGATGCCAAATCATTTAAAGATCAAGTAACATGAGTATGTGCCAGTATTTTTTTGTAACGTCTTCACTACACTTTC
Organism: Uropsilus gracilis; assembly: GCA_004024945.1. Classification (NCBI taxonomy): domain Eukaryota; kingdom Metazoa; phylum Chordata; class Mammalia; order Eulipotyphla; family Talpidae; genus Uropsilus; species Uropsilus gracilis. The sequence goes on from PVHY01001996.1 coordinate 100,506, forward strand.
TAAATGACCTAACAATGCTCTCAACCAGATTTCTTGAACTAATTGTTTTACAAATAAAAATTTGTCAAATATATCTTTAATTTTACCCTGTTTTAACAAAGAAATAACTTTCACTTAATAGCTATTTTAGAAGGTATTTGCAAGCATACAAGTAAGAAAACATACTTACAGATTGTATATCTTGTAATGGTTTTTATGCTTTGAATCCAAAAACCTTAAAACAAAACAAACAAACAAAAAGCCACCATTAACAAAAATGAACTAACATTTGAAATTCATTAACACTATTGAGAAAAACCAAAAGACAAATTCTGTTTTTCCTTATCTCGTGTCACTTAAGGAAAGTAAAGAAATAAACTCTAGTAAACATTCCTTCGATTGGTTTAAATTAGTAATCAAGCTATTCTTTAATAATCATTACATTACACAGATTTATACAATCTGAAGTAAAGCTTGAGTTTTTAAGTGTAATATTTTCATAATTTCTCTTTAGCCTAACAAAATGATACAGTAGTAAGAAGAAACTTCTTTAAAAGGCTGCATTAGAATCTTGTTTCAGTTCACTACTATTACAGATTTATGAGAAAGTAATGTGTATTTGAATAATCTTCAAAATAACTGAAAATTTAGTCATAAGCTCAAATTAAAAGTGTTTACTAACTGAAAAATGATAGTACAGCTTTGTACAAAATTTATCATTTTCATATCTATGATCATTTGAGTCTCTCAAACATCTAGGAGGTAGAACTTACAATTTATATATAAGGGAAAGAGCTTGCCTAAAATATATATAAGGTCAAGCTTGCTTAAGGTCATATAGCTAATAAATAGAAAAATCAAGACCAAAGACCTCTCCTTCGGAACAATTTAAGAAACAAAACAAGAACTATTACAGCTGCCACAAGCACTTTTTACATATATAATGTTGAGGAAATGACAGGATAAATAAGAAAATAAATGAAAAATATAATTTTTCTTTAAAAAATTGAATACAGGCGGCTTAGCATATGAATTGCACAGAAAACACACATGGAACCCAAGATAAAACTCAAGAATAATATCCACAAATGAAAAACATGAAATCTCAAAACTTGAATGACACAATGAATATTCAGCAAAAGTGATGAAAATAGACCTAAAAAGGGGAATATCTTAATAAAATTTCTGAATACGAAAGAGATAAAAATAAAATCCTAGAAGCTGCATAAGTGGGTTTTATGAAAAGAATCTGAATCAGAATATTCTGATATTGTTAAGAACAATATCACCTTATATATAAATACCCATCATTGTTAAGGACATACTCGCAGCTAGAAAACAATAGGATAAAACCTTTCTGACTTTGAGAAACTATAAATCAAGTGTGAGTATATAAATGAAAATACTATAAATGAAAGTATTTTTAAGCAAAATCTCATATAATTTTGCATCCCCTAATATTTGTTTCCTGTAATTTCTCTCATTAAGTTACTAGATGTGATTCACCAAAAACCACAGTGGGAAACCATGAAAGGTGATGACAAATTGCAGGAACTAAAGAATCCAACTTCTGAGAGAGGAACGGAGAAGCCTCAGATGATGACAAAGACAGCAATACACAGCAAGCAAGTGTACAAAACAACTCATCCAAAATAGGGGAGATCAGAAAACTCTCAGAGAAGATAAATAACCTTAAGAAAGGGTCACATACTTCACAGGATTACCAAAAGGGTATATATGGCATAAAAAAAAAAGATTAAGAACTCTTGCTAAGAGACTGAAGAAAACAAAGGAATTACCATTTTTGTTGTATGGTAATAATAAACCCTACTGGATTCTGATATTTTATGTGCACTTTTTAAAAAGTAAATATGGCATGTGTGACTTTTCAGGGTTCTTTGTATTAACTCACTAATTCAACCAGCTAGCGCAGATACTTCTGAGACTTCTACAGAACTATAAATATACTACAGGAAAAAATGCTATGCTACATATTCTTTCACATCTCTCTTTTTGATCCTCTTTACTCATATAACTTTGTCAATTTGTACTTTTGGATTTTTCTTTAAGATTAGATAAAATGTAGACAGTGAAATATGCAGATTTTAGGTGTACAATTCTGTAACTTTCATAATCACCCCAATAATCAAGATACAGATCAATTTCTCCACCCCCTTAAAAATTCCCATGTCCAAAGAGATTAAGATAATGCTTCACAGATGATAAGATGTTGGGAGAACCTCAGGATAAACAACGAGAGAGAGAGTGAAAGTGTGTGTGTGTGTGTGTGTGTGTGTGTGTGTGTATGTGTAAAATCAATGAAAAAAAAATACTGCAAGATCAAAAGAATTCTCATGTTCATTTGCAGTCAACTCATATCAAGTACCCAGGCATTTACTACAATAACTAGAGATCAGCTGGTCTTGAATGTCATATAAATGAATGTTTTTTTGTTTGTTTTTTTTTTGTTTTGTTTTGAGACCAGGTTTCGCTATTTTTGCCCATGGAACCACTGGCTCAAGCAATCCCCAGCTTCAGCTTCCCAGGTAGCTGGAATTACAGACGCGTGCCACCACACTCAGTTATTTTTTAGGATTAGGTCTCGCTGTGTTGCCTAGTCTTGACTAGGACTTGAACCGCTTGACTTGAACCACTATCCCTAGCACCAGCCGCTTCATAGGCTGAAGCTTACAGGCACGAGTCACCGTGCCCAGCACTGAATCATGTTTATAAAATTCAGATAACCAGCCATCATTGCTACTTGCTATATCTTCCTCCCTGGGTTTATTCTAACAGAAAATGAATATGCAAAGAAATGATCTGCAAAATACAATTTTCTTGAGAAAGCATACAATATAAATGTGAGCAGAATATAAGTATCTTGGAAGATTAACTATTTTGATTTCCATTCACTCTTAAAATTGTGTCTGGCAACTTTAACTGAACCCAAACAAATAAACCAACACTTTATTGAGGGATATACATACTCCTTTTGCGCCAAGTCCAGGGAATTCTATTCACATGTGGAAACCCTGTATGTCTAAAGGACTGATAAGAGTCTGCACCAAATAGGTCATGGTGTTTATCAAGGGTTTTCAGGAACAATTTAAATTTTCACTATTCATTTTCTAGACTTCTGTGATTAGTTAGATCTTTCCAAAAACTATAGTATTTTCAAAGGAAAAAAGTTCTCTCCTACTGCATTTTCCCAAAAAGTACATAAGATAGACAGATCACACTATTTTATCTAAAATGTGGGTTTGAGAACTTAAAATTCCAACTCCTTTTGAACAATATTTTTAAGAGATTACAAACATTCACACTTTTATACACTACTTTTGAACAGAAAAAGAACCAGAAGTCTTATATGTGACAATGGTACCCTTGAAAATAAATACTTTTAGTGGTACTCACATCAAATACTCTTTATATTATATCTTCTTTGCTTTTCTACTACATTTTCATTCACACCAAGCCTGAGAACACTTTTTTAAAAGTATTGGAACAAATTATCACACTCTAACCTCAGTGAGAAATGTACCCAACATAATAGAAACAATTTCTTAAAATGTTAGTAATTTTATCTCTTTTGATGCTTTTTAGAAGTTCCAGTCATAGAAAGAATATTCTTTAATTTCAAATATTTATAAAAACCTTTAAAAAAAATTTCAGTTCTAGAAAAGAAAATTTTCTACTGGGATAATCTTTCATACAATTAAATATCCTACAAAATAATGCCGCTTCAGGTGGTAAGATGGAAATAAACCAGAGAACAGAAATAGGTATCAAAATGGTGGTAGCTTACTGGGATATAATATTAAGGTTATTAAAACATTCAAATCAGAATTTGAAAACGAATATATGATTAGCAATGCTGTCATTAACAGGAAGAGAGAGAAAAACATTTAAAAGTTCATGCTATTTGTCATTGTAACTTCTAAGGAAAACTAATAAAGTTGGTAAAACTCAATGAAGTAAACTTTGAACCGTATACATTATTATACAAAAGCAAAATTACTCTAAACAGATTAAAGTTCTGTTTCTAGTAGGCCTTAAATAACTGCTGGTTAAAAAAATTTTTTTATGTTGATGACCATTATAAAAAGGTCATCTCTTCAAAATTTTTCTGTCAGTTGCACACACATACTTTTAACCATTATAGAGTATCTAGTACAGGAATTTTCCTCTTGCTATAAACAACTGTATAACCAAACAGAATGCAAAAGGCAACCATTTTTTGGCACTAACAAAAAGTCAGCCAGGCTTATGATCCTTAAGAAAAGAGAAACATGAGGTAAGCCCCATGACTGCCTTGCTTTCACAGCCTGGAGGCTCTTTTCTAACATAGCAGAAAGAAATGGAACAATGATTTCACAGGCAGAGGTTAGAGTTCTGGGGTGCTAAGGCAAATAGTTGTAGAACAGAGTACCAAAGAAAAGGTGATTGACAAAAGGAAGGCATCAAAAGTCTATGAGGAAATTCACCTCAGTTCCTTGGGCAATGGTTGGGCTGTAATTGAGTGCAAAATCTGAAAAGTTAATGGAGATGACATTAGAGGTAAAGAGTATCAAGAAAGAGTTTTGGCCCAGTCAGAGTGGAGAGACATCACTGAGCATAGTGGTAGCTCAGGCCCCAGAAAGGCTCCACTGAAGGAAGAAGGACTATGACACCAGACAAGACAGACCTTTTCCCTTTGCAAAGCAGAAGCAGCAGCTTGCCTGCTCACCAGTGACTACGCAGATGCCTCTCTTCTTTTCCTAATAAACCTGTCTTTTAGAAGTGTAGTAAAAAAGAAAAAAAAAAGATAAAACTGAAATAGACCTACCTTAACAAAGAAAATCATGCCTGACAATACTGGAAAATTAGCTATCAAGTTAAATGCCTACCAAAATTAAACTCAGAACCCTTAAACTAACTATCGAGACTCCCCAACAACACATCCAAAATATTCTATCATTAAAATTTACTAGACATGCAAAGCAGGAAGACGACCTGCTACTTTCCCCTACTACCAAGAAGGGGTAAAAGCAGTCAGAAGAAAAAGACTCTATAATTAACATTAACTTTAAAGCAGCTAATAAAAATACATACAAAATAAAGGAACATGATTACAATAAGTGAGAACAAAAAAAATCTCAACAAAGAAACGATAAAAGAAATTTCAGGCCTCAAAAATGCAGTATCTTCTTAAAAAATTTACTGAATGATTTTCAGTGAAGATTGTAATAGCAGAGGAAAGATGTGTCAACAGCACTAAGAACTATCACATCTTCCATCCCACATGATTATCATACAACAGAACCTTAGCATTTCTCCCATCAAGTGTGGCAGTCTCTCCTTGAGTCTGAGCCCATTTCTGTGACTGTCTCAAGCAAGAGAATATGGCAAAAATATTAAGTGATGTCTAAGCCCAGACTACACTTTCACCTTCTGTTTAGGATCTTTACTCTTGGCACAAAGCTGTCATGCTAAGAAAAAACCTGAACTAAAGTACCTTTGCCAACTCATTTCTAGCCATTGAGTGGTACCAACTAAAACCCAGGCATTATGAAATATAGATCCCCTTCATGTTGTCATATGTAATATGTAAACATAAAAAGTTTTATATCATCTTTATATTCAGGAGTGGTTTGCTATGCATAGTAACAATAGGGAACATGAAAAATAACGATCTTGACAAGACTAATAGTAATTACCTAATGAAATATAGAAGAAAACTAAACAAAATGATCAGTGATCTATATAGAATATTAAGCAGCTTATCATGTATTCCTGGGACTCCCAGAAGAACAGGTGAAGAATGGAGTAACAACAATAAAAATTATAAAGAAATTCACAGGCATCAATGTATAGATTCCAGGTCAATAAATTCCAAGCAGAATGAAAAGAACCACAGAAAGTATATCAAAGTGAAAACCACTGAAAACCAATGATAAAGGCAAAACAAAGAGTGAGAGGAAAAGACATATAGAGGAGAACACCAGATGAATAATGGCTGGCTTCTAAAAAGATCTAATGAAATGACATCTTTAAAGTATTGAAAACAACCCAGAATTCCCTTTCTTTTTTTTTTTTAATTTAATCGTTTTTGCTGTTTACATATTTATGTGCATGTATGTGTGTGTTTTACAGCACTGTATTCCCCAGGGCCACCACCATATCACCCGAGAACCCTCATTTTGAGCTTTTGTGCTCATCCCTTCCCTGATTTCTCCCTCCCCTACTCCCTTGCTGCTTGTCCCAGTTCCACTGTTAGTTTATTTTGTCTTTTTCTTGGACCTTTTGCTTGTTTTCCCTATATCCCATGTACAAGTGAAGTGAGACCATTTGGTTTCTTTTCCTTTCTGACTTATTTCTGCTAACATGATTCTTTCTAGGTCCATCCATACTATCACAGATACATCATAATTGTCATTTTTATTGTGGAATAATATTCCAGTGTGTAAATACACCACAACATTTTAAACTAATCATCAGTTTTGGGGCATTTGCAACCCAAAATTTCTTATTCAGTCAACCATTCATTCCAAAAAAAAAACCTGGATCTACAAAAAAGAAAAAGCATCAGAAATGACAAAGAGGTAATTACAGGACATCATTTCTTTTGATTTCCCTGAAACTCAACTAACCATTAGAAGTCAGTAAAAGAATATTGTACTTTAAGGTTTATTACATACCTGTATATAAAACAGAGGTACACCTTAAAAGTCAGTAGAAAAGTTAAAATAAAGTTATATAAAAATGTGTAATTAACCCCAAAGGATGCAGGCACAGAGGAATGAAAGATCAAAAGGGAGTAAAAAATGAATAAACATTAACCAACTAAACACAGATAGCAGATTTAAAACAAATATTATCAACAGCTGTTAAATGTAAATAGGCTAAACACTCCAATTAAAGTGATTATAAACCAACTTCAAATTTTACCTCCAATAATATTTTTTATGAAATACATACAAGTATGTTTACAGATAGCTACTCAGTAAGTGAGAGCATGATAGAGGAATTAATACACTATGCAACAAATGCAAGAAGTAAGATTACACACATTTCTGGTTATCAGCATCTACTAAACTCATTCCAAAATACTGGAGAGTATGTTACAAGACAAGCCTCATCCTCAAATAAAAGGTCTCAGAAGTTCAATTACTACTTTGTTAAAATTACTGTGGGGGTCTCGTAAATCTGATCCTCTACTTTTCAGGGTCTAAGCTGATTCTGCCATATATTGGGTGGTATTCTTCAGGCACAGATTCCAACTAATATCATATGAATATGTGTAAATATCATGACCTTAGTGATCATATTAATTTACTGGAAAAATCAAACTCACAAGAAGAAAGCTATTATATATAATATGCTCATTTATCACATCATAAGCAGATCTCTAAGAAGTGAAATCAGAATGCTGCTGAGTAAATGTGAAGTCAAAGAAGTTAAATTAGTCAAATGAAGTAATTATTAACAGACTAAGAGATTCTGATGTTTCTTCCTATATAACAGGTTTTATATAGAATACAGGTTTTATATATATTCATTTTGGTACTACCAAAATGTAGTATTCATTTTGTATTGGTATTTGGTACTACCAAAATGAATATCACTGGCCAAGGTTTCTTCCCCTCAGTCATGTATTTACACATTCAATAGTTAACCAACCCTTCTTTTCATTTAAAGACTTCCAGGGATCAAAATGAAGTGAAATATATATATGTATATATTTTTTTTAAAAAAAAAGGTTGTATATAACCAAACTAAATATGTTTTACCAGATTAAATTCATTTTATCATTAAGTCCCAAGAGTTATTCTATTTTTTTTTTTTTAAGTGAACTGCTTTTTAAAAGTAAATCTCTTCTTGGTACCAAAATGTAGTGATACTAAAGTTTATATTATCAGAACATTCTACCATTTTCAAATGTTTAGAAAACTTAAAACAATTCAGTTAATTAGTATTTGTGGACACCTGCACTACTACAGATACAGTGGCAATAAAAATTCAACTACTGGACAACCACAACCGTAAGTACAAAAGCAGCTCGCAAGAAATCCAGTAATAAAACCAGGAATAAATACCTTTATTAAGGTATCCCAATAGAAAGCATTCTAAGAACTATAGACAGCTGCTATTAATGTAAAAATAGGATTAAAACCCATAAAGATATGAAAGAGTTTCTATTCATATTAGACACAGAATTCAAAACTGCCATAATCAAGCAAAGGAAGGCTATAAGAACACAACCAAAGAACAGAAGATCAAAATTAAAACATCAAGAAGATAACAGAATTGCAAAATGTGGAAAGATCAATAGAGATGGAAAATCTGGGTTAAAAAAAGTCAAGGATGTAGGACAAACCAAATGGGAGAACAAATCAGTGAGCTAAAAGATGAAAATACAGTAAGAGTTAAAATTAAAAGCGATACAAAGGGGGAAAAGTGAATGTAGAAACACTATTTTATACTTGAGGGAAGGAAATATAAGAATCATTATATCTGAAGGACATTAAATTTAAATTTAATTTAAAAATAATGGGAAAAAAACTCTCAAACTTGAAGAACTGAAGATACAAATACAAGAAGCTGAAAAAAACACCAAACTACCCAGACAAAAAGAAACCTATAAGATGACACATAATTGTAAACCTTCCAAGTTACATGACAAGAATAAAAATAATGAAGCTGCCGGGCACGGTGGCTCGTGCCTGTAAGCGTCAGCCTATGAAGTGGTTGGGGCTAGGGATTGTGGTTTGAGTCCCACCTGAGGCCCGTAGTGAGACCTAGTTCCAAAAAATAGTTGGGCGTGGTGGCGCGCACCTGTAATCCTAGCTACCTGGGAAGCTGAGGCCGGGGATTGCTTGACTCTGTGGTGCCCCGGGCAATGAGAGCCTGCGGTTCCATGGGCAAAAACAGCGAGGCCTAGTCTCAAAAAATAATAATAATAATGAAGCTGAAGAAAGAGGAAAAAGCAGATAATCTATGAAGGAACACAATTAGATTAAGATCAGACTTCTCTGAAAAAACATTATGTGAATGGAAGGGAGCAATATACTCAAAATATTCCAGGATAAACACAGCCAGTCAAGAATACTCTACTCTGCAAAACTCTCCTTCAGATATGAGGGGGAAGTAATGTCTTTAAGACAGACTCTTAAAGAGTTTGCAACCACTATGTCTCACCTCCAAGAAATATTAAAAGGAGATACACTAAAGCGAGGAACACAAAAAGATGAACAAATTAAACAGAACCACAAAACTAAGGACAAAGTAATAGTAGCAAACTTTCATATACAAATAACCACCTTAACTGTCAATGGGCTGAACTCAACAACAACAAAAAAGTATTTAGTTGGATTAGGAGACATAATCTAGCCTAGGAAACATACCCAACTTCCAAAGATAAACACAGACAAAAAAAAGGGGTTGACGACAATCCTACAAGTAAATTGCACCCAAAAGAAGACAGGGATTGCCTTACTTACATCAGATACAATAGACATTCATCTTAAAGCAGTAACAAGAGACAGCAGTGGATACCATATGATGATTAAAGGAATAATACACAGAAAGACATAATACTCATCAATATATACTGGCCAAATGAAGAAGCACCAAAACTCATCAGGCAAATAATATCAAGTCTGGAAACAGATAAATAAGGACACAAATAAGTAAGGACACAATTGCTCCAAATAAAGAGCTACACCAAGTGGGCTTAATAGGGCATGCACCCAAAAAGCTGAGTATACATTTTTCTTCAGCAACATGGGTCATTATCCAGGACTGATACCCTTACTGGGTCATAAGAGAAGCATCAACAAATTCACGAGATTAAAATTATTCCAAGGATCTTCTCTGACCATAAATGCAAAAAACTAGAAATCAACTACCAAAAAAAGGGCCAGGCATGGTGGAGCATGCCTGTAAGCAGCAGCTTTGGAAGTTGTGGCCGGGGCCCGGGATCGCAGTTTGAGTCCTGCTGGGGGCACGTAGTGAAACGTAGTCCCCAAAAAATAGCTGGGCATGGTGGCGCACGCCTGTAATCCCAGCTACCTGGGAAGCTGAGGTTGGGGATTGCTTGAGTCTGTGGTACCCTGGGCAATGTGAGCCTGCGGTTCCATGGGCAAAATTAGGGAGACCTAGTCTCAAAAAAAAAAAAAAAAAAAAAAAAAAAAAAAAAAAAAAAAAAAAAAAAAAAAAAAAAAAAAAAAAAAAAAAAAAAAAAAAAAAAAAAAAAAAAAAAAAAAAAAAAAAAAAAAAAAAAAAAAAAAAAAAAAAAAAAAAAAAAAAAAAAAAAAAAAAAAAAAAAAAAAAAAAAAAAGGCAGCAGCAAATACTCTACTATGTAAAGACTGAACAACATACTACTCAAGACCACTAGGTTAACAAAGAAATCAAAGAAGAAACCAAAAAAT